>JAOEHX010049178.1:0-16316 GCA_025448015.1 Bolborhynchus lineola | reverse complement strand
AAAACATTGGTGTTATCAGTGCTGTTCCCAGGCCGAAAGTCAAAAACACAGCACTGCACCAGCCACCGAGAAGGAGAAAAAATGACTGCGACTGCTGAACCCAGGACACTCAGCCTTTTCTTACACAGTCTAGGTCACATCTAGCTGTGTCCACCGTCGACGAGCTTCCCCTTCAACTACATACAGGACAGGGCACTTTGCCTTTATCCTCTCCGTATCTGTCTTATCCTTTATTACAATACCACTTTTTTCTTATTAGGAATGGTTGTCCCTCTTCTGCATTACATTTTTTATTAGTATAGATCTTTAACTGGCTGAGGCTTGTACAGAATTCAAGTATTAGGGCAGATAATCATTACTGCATCATGGAAGTAAAACACCATAGATGAGAAACACACCTGCCAGACTGCACATCCACTTTGCCTCTTGTACAAAACCAGTAAAGAGTAAGTAGGCTGTGGATTGGGCCCTCAAGCCTGGTCCATGACTGAGTTCATCCCCCGAAGCTCACCACAAAGTTGGCCACTAATTCATGTGCACTATTTCAATGCTGCTTTGGCTTAAAAAAATAAAAGGAACCAGCATGCTTTTATAGAAGAAATTACAGCAACAGTAAACCAAGGGCACCACTCCAAGATACAGCGTGCTTCTGCATTTAATTCTGCACTCCAGAACCAGAGACACACAGCAAGCCTGGAGTTTATCATACTGCTTCAAAATAATCAGAGATGCACAGAAGTTAGGGCTGTGGATTCAGTATAACCTCAGAAGTGATTGCTGCCTGCCCTAGGGACACTCAGAGTAGAGTGAAGCTAGTGTATTGGGTTAAGCATGGCAGCAAGCAGCTCCTCAGAAAAGACAATTTACCCTGCCAGGAAACAGGTAACTCATGTCAAACCACATTGACAGACCTGCACCATAACCAGAGCTGAGCTGATTCATTTGCAATTTGCTTTGTGTACCTGTTTGCATTGAACACACTCTTACAACAAAGGAAGTATCTTATGACTGATACTGGGATGACATATGAGCAGTAAATAACTTTTAAAGCCTTTTCAAGGTTTTTTAAACCCTTTCATTTCCCAGACCAGGAAAACAAGCCAAGAGCAGATACTTCAGTGAACTGGACTCTGATGGAAAACAAAATTCAGCCTAAATGGCATTCAGTTATTACTGATCAATTAATAAGAATTAGTTTGATTTGTTTGGTTGAACAAGGGAGGTCAGTTATAGAAGAAAGCCCAAAAAGCTGTTAAATATCCTAAATTAAGTATCTGTTTAATATAGCTGTTAAATGTATCTGTTAAATATCCTATCATTTTCACTTTGAAATGAAAGATGGTGTCTTACAATTGCAGCACTTTCCCCCTTGTTTTTCAAACTCCTCCTTCCTCATCGTTTTTTACATGATGTAATGTTAAAGCAGTTCTCAAAAGCTCTGCTACTAGCTCTAACTGATGTCTACATACAAGAGACAGGAGCAGGTGAGCTTTGTTCACGCTGTCTTGGCAAGAACATCTTGAACCTCTGCTGGTAAACTCAGTCTGTGCCCCAGAGCCATTTTCAAAGCTGACTGACTCTACAGCCCTGTGATGGAACCAGCTCCCAGAGCTTGCACAACCTTCAGCATCAATCTGAGTGCATGTCCAGCTGACCAGTTAAAGACCAACACAACACCCTCCCCGCAACATCACAATCTTCTCCTTCCAGCACAGTAGGCAGAGATGTCTTTGATGCTGCCCTTCCTTCTGTGCCCCAGCATCAGGAGTAGCTTCTGTTTCAACCCAAAGCACGTGGCTATGCTATTTCTGACGAGCAGAAGCAGAAGCCAGCTCTTCGGGGAGCTCCAGCGTGAACACAGCGATTGTACAGGGACTGGATGGATGGATGTGCTCTTGCTTCTAAGCCTTAAAGAAATGAAAGCACACCTATGAAAGTTTCACCAAGGGGGAAAAATAAAGCAGAAAAAAAGGCAAGGCAAAGGGGTTTCAGAGAAGACAGCCCCTTGAGCGATTTCCAAACATCAAAGGCCTCTAGCATGTTCTCCTCATCTGATTCCTTTGTTCCCCCACTCTATGCCTGCAGGCAGGTTCCAGCGATGCTCAAAAGGCTCCTGCGGCACATGGACAGTTCTGTGTCCACATGCATTACCTGCCTCCAGCTCCAATTACCTCACGCTGTCACTTCAGACCAATCAAAGCTTCTTTTCCGTGGTGTGAAGCTGAGTGGGACGAACCGGGGAGTCTCGAGTCCCAGAGAACTCCAGCAGGTCTGTATCAGACAGGCTCCTGCCCAGCCTCTCTGCTCCTTCACCCGTAACGTGGACACAGCTCAGGTGAGTGCTTCTGCTGCACCATTAGGTTGACTGGCACGTACCTGGGTTTCCCACTTCCCTCCCTTTGTTCACACAGTGATTTCTCTCCTTCTAGAGTCTGCGTTTCTCTTCTGATGCTCTCCTTAACGTCAGCTTTTCCCACCCACCTCTGTGTTTGCCTCCACGGCTTTTCCCAGTGTTTACATCGCACACTTACAATCCCAGCACATCCAGCTGCATGGAACTGCTGCCCTTGAAGACATCCCTGTCACTATGTGCACTCTCGTGGGCAGGACATGGGTAAAGAATAAGGCAGGCCACAAAGCGTCTCTGGAGACAACTGTAAATCAGTCCCTTTTACTTCATCCAGTCACATAAGGAAAGCTCCTGATGGTAAAATCCTTGTTCCCCTTTTGGGATCAACTGCTGTTATCTGTGTGCTAATTCAGAAGCAGCGCTTACATGGGTGACCTAACAAGAGTTCTCCTGAGCCTGGAAACTGCAGGCAGGACTTGTCAGCATAGCACTGCAGATGGGTTCAATTTGTTAGAACTTCTCTCATAGGCTAACACACAACACATGCTCGTAACAGCAGCATATCCCTTTCAGATCTCAACATACAAAGCTTGTGCGATCAAACTCAGGTTCAGATCAACTCTTAACGAACTGCTGCTCACTTCTGGCCCTGCACTGCTGCACATCTGGAGGCTGCTGCAGACCTGCCCAGGTTAGAACAACCCCACAAGGGTTTTGCTGAGCCTAGTCCCAGTGCTGGTCAGGCTGAGACTTGTGACACTGCAAGAAAGTCGCTTGGGGAGGGTGTTAGGAACAAAGCAGCCTGGGATGCAGCTGGCCAAGTGGAAGGAGGGAGCCTCTGTCAGCCTGCAGGCAGCCAAGGCTAAGTGACACTTGCCCCTGTGCTGAGTGTTTGGGATGGCTTCTCTGCCTCCTCAGTCTGTAGGGGCTTCCCTGGAGCTAGCTGTAGCAAATGAAACAGTCTGGGGTTCACTGCTTCTCCAATCTCTTCATACAGAGTTTCTAGGGAATTTCTCTCAGGAGCAAATGACATGAAAATGAACAGGCATGAAAATACCCTAGGATCAGCAATTATTTCCACCATGTAAACCTAGGCGTCTGATCCAACCTTCTTTGAACTCAGTGGAACTTCCGTGTTCACAATAAATAGTTCCCCAGACCCCAACTCCTTATTCCTATTAAGTTGGCAAGAAAAGCTAGAAGAGGAAGCTCACTCCTGGATTTGGGTCTGTAAGTATGTGCTACCTTGCAGACATATACTGCAAAGCCACTGCGATACCTTTGCTGAGCTTTAAAAGCCACTAAACTTGATATCAGATCCCCAGAGTTTCATGCCATTTTGAGCCCTAGATGTCAGCAGCCCCACACTGCCAGCTGGTCCCTCTGCCCCATCAGTGCTCACAGCTCACATCACTGTTGTGGGTGGGCAAAGAGCACCCACCATGGGGCAGCTGAAGAAAGCATTGTGCTCAATAACCTGCCTGCTCCTAGGGAGTGCTGATAGGTTACAAGTCCCACGTAACACGAGACTCCAATTATCTTCCAAAAGCACCTAATTCCTTGTCAGCTGTAGCCTGTCAGAAGGAAATAAGAAAATCAATAAATTCAGAGGACTGTAGAGAAGAGGGAAAAAAGAAAAAAACACACTGAAATGAACACTTTTTTCACTCATCAAAACTGAAGAGGATTACTACTGGAGTAGCGAGCCTACTACCTAGCCAAGACCAGAACTTGGCCTGGGCTGTACAACTCAACTCTGTCTTTCTTTTCCAAGCAGGTGGGGAGCTGGGTTGTATTTTTTCAGCAGTGCTGTTGCTATGAACTGTGCCATTTCTTCCCGACTGGAATACTGATTGCATTTTACTTATAGTGTAGCTCAACACAGATCTGTCTGCCAAAGTTGGATGTTTTGAAATGCCACCCATTCCTGACCTGTGTGATTGAAATGGAGGGATTACTGTGTTCAGATGTTTAAGCATGTGGCTAGAGAAATCCGTGCGCTGCTAAAGCTCTCGACTCACTGAAGTCAGGCAAAGCTACTCACTCCATTACTGGAAGGCTTCAGTATTACTGGATTTATCTTGATTGCCCAAGTTTCTAAAGAGCTAAAGGGTGTTTCATACCTCCGGAACATGGAGGATTTTTTACTTCATAATTGAAAAATGTACAGATAGAGAGAACTACTGCAGAGAGGTAGAAAGTAGAAACTGCCAAGAATGAATGGCATTATTATTTGACATGCCATTATCAGGTGACACCGGTAACGTAAGTGGATGTATTTTATACTGACATTTAAACTAACATTTGTCACTGTTAAAAGCTGAATTCCACATCACACCAGATCCTCTAATTAAAGTAGGCAATCATTATTGGCTCTGTTGTAGAAGTGGTGATTCACAACAGAAAGCAGCAGAGGTGTAGGTTCCCACAGGGCTATGAAGGATATCTACTCTAAACCCCAGTGCTTCCTCCCAGTCCAGCACCCTTCTTTACTCAGCAGCCACATAACTAAGACCCTGAAAGCCCAGAACAGCGTGCTTCTGTTTGCAGAGACCACAGTTAGACAGGAACAATCTGCTGTGTCCACCTTGCTGGGCTATTTAGCCTAAGCATAGTACCCAAGTGGTGCAGTTAACACTGTTTCTAAAGCAAGCTAGGCTTGATGCTAGCTCTAGGATCCCTGTACGGAGCTCTGCTGCGTAGTGTAGACATGCCCTGAGTCAGCTGTCATTAGCTGGTATCAATCCTGACAGAGAACCCTGAACACAACATCTGTAAAGGGCTTAAGTGGGAGTTAGGCACTAGTTAACTTATAAATTAAAGCATGAATTACATTATCCACTGAAGAAAGTAAAAGGCAATTTAAATTTCAGTTCATTATGAAGTCAAAGCAAGGAAGCCAATTTACACCAGCTAGGGACTTGGTTTAGTTTCTCCTCCCTGTGATTTTAAGCCCTGTTCTGTTGCAGGAGAGGATGTGCAACATGAAGTTATCCTGCTGCATGACACTGGAGACTTAACATCAAACATTCTACACGGTACTTTCAATAAAGTGTTTCAGACCTTTTGTAATCCACTATATACATTGCATAGCTTATATGAAAATACTGGGGGGCAAGGGGACACCAGCAAACAACTTTATGTGGGATCCTTTGTATTTCCAGTTACAGACATTTACCAATATATCATTATTATGAGCAGCTTTTTTGTTTCATTCCTTGTCATCATCATTCCAAACAAGGCTGCACATTTCTAACACTAGAGACACAACTGAAAATAGTGAAATGCTCTGAAATTAGGAAAAGTGAGTGTAAATTGTTGGTCACTAAGTTGCAAAGAACTGTAGACATCAGTTATACCATTTAGCATGACAAAAGCATATCCAAATCCTTCAGAGAGACTGGGTAAAATTCTTACCGTGATGTAAAAAACAATGTCCCACTCTTGTTACTGAACATAATAAACTCATGAGTATTAATATCTCATGGCACTCAAAATCAGTATTTATTTCTGGCTGCATACAATATACCTATTTGCCCTATTTGCCTTGTAAACACCTGGGAGCAACTTGGTGCTAGCTGAAGGCAGTTGCTCCTCAGGTTGCAGGTCCCTTATCTGGGATTCCACAGGGCCAAGTCTGCAGAGGTAAGCTGAGGAGTGCCTGGCAGTGTTCCCAGGCACTGATGCCAACTGGCAGAAAGCAGCCTGAATCCATACTAGTAATTGTCCCTGTGCTCAGCACAGGGTGGCTATATACCAGCTGCCAGCAGAGATCAGCCTCTGGACTCTCCTGGCTGTCAAATCATGCCTGTGAATGTCCGAGGGGAGCAGTAGCTAGAATAGGGCAATACTGTTTTCCAGGACATAGTCTCACTGTCCTGGGGGAGAGGAAACAGCCATGCTTATTTCATTTATGAGCATGGGAGCAGCCACAGCCTTGACCTTTCTCTCCACAGAGGCGAGGTAAGCAAGGGGAACACGTGGCACTGCGCCCCCGAGGTTTATGCCACCCCACGGAGGAGCTCTCCTTTCCCAGAGGAAGCACAGCCATGCTGGAGATATTCCTTCCTGTTTCTCTACCCACTGGCCAGTCAGCAAAGCTGTGCTGGGATACAAATGCCCCTGTGGCCAGTACAGCTCTGCAGATATAGGAAAAGGAGCACTCCTGGGTAGTTACAGGGCTACTGCAGCTTCCTCTCCAGGGCAGACAACAGCAGCAGCCCTGCACTCAGAGGGGACCAGGGGGATGCTTTACAGGAATCTCTCATTCCTGCATGTATCCTAGCAACACCTCTCCAAGGTTAGAGATGCGATGGCTTTGCCACCTGTTGCATAGGAAGCCTGAGGCAAGTTACATATTGCTTTCTTCCCAGCTCATCCCAATAGTATGAAGCCACAGCAATAAAGGAACACACCAGAACGGGCACAGGCCAGCTTCCTCTGCTCAGGCTGGGTGCCACACTGTCCCGGGTTCAGCAGCAGCAGTCATTTTTCTCTTTAGTAGCTGGTGCAGTGCTGTTTTTGACTTTCAGCCTGGGAACAATGCTGATAACACCGATGTCTTCAGTTGCTGCTCATTAACATTTACTCTGACCAAGGACTTTCTGAGCCTCATGCTCTGCCAGAGAGGAGAGGAAGCCGGGAGGAGCAGAGACAGGACACCTGACCCAACCTGACCAAAGG
Organism: Bolborhynchus lineola; assembly: GCA_025448015.1. Classification (NCBI taxonomy): domain Eukaryota; kingdom Metazoa; phylum Chordata; class Aves; order Psittaciformes; family Psittacidae; genus Bolborhynchus; species Bolborhynchus lineola. The sequence goes on along the minus strand of JAOEHX010049178.1, from coordinate 9,283 downwards.
GGTATTCCAAACCACAGCACGTCATGGCCACTATATAAACTGGGGGCAGGCACCCAGAAGAAGGGGGTTCACTGCTTGGGTCGGGCTGGGTATCGGTCAGCGGGTGGTGAGCTGTTGTATTCTCTCCCCTTGTATTTCTCTTGTCATTATTATTACTGGCGGCGGCAGCAGTGGTCTGTGTTATACCTTAGTTACTAAACTGTTCTTATCTCAGCTCGTGGGAGTTACATTCTTTTGAGTCTCCTCCATATCCCTCTGTGAGTGGGGGAAGGAAGGTGGAGGGTATGAGTTAACAACACTGTGGCAGATTTATGGCTGGGCTTAAACCACGACACACACAGAGGTATTCACAGCCCTGTAAACACATCAGCTATGTGCATGTGGGCCAAGAAAAGGTCCTGCTGACACAGGCTGAGGGCTTTGTGATCAGGGCAATAAAAAGGGGGTGTCCTTAATCCCTGCTTAATTTGCAGTCACACAGTGCTGAAGGAGCTCAGGTCCTGAGCAGGTATCTAAATAAGATCTCCAGAAGGATTGTAGGTCCAAAATGTGCACAGTGAACAAAACTGAAAGGAAATTCAACCCCTCCTGTGCCCTTCCCTTCAACTTCATTGAGCTGCAATATTATTATAGCGAATAATACCCCACCACAAAAACCCAAACTAAGAGACTGGCTGAAAGGTTGAAAAGATTGTCACCTTTTCCATACAAGATGATGCTCTTCTCCCATCACCTTTTTAGAGTTTTTATTTCCTCGAGGGGGAAAAGGATATTGAAAATGTTCTAGAAATGATCACAGAATTTCAAAATTCTGATTTACAGAAGAATTGAAAAGAATGGAATCACAATTTTAAAAAATAAAACGCATGACAAACATCTGTAGGAGGGGAAACGGACTATGGATCACCTTTTACACCCGGTGAAGATGGTCCTTTTTCTATCATTCTCCTCCCCATCAAATTTGATTTCTTTCCTTTGGCTATCACTGAACAAATCCATGCAGCTACAATATTAACTTGTGACTTCAACCTCAGTTTATCTTAATTTACCATTTATCTGCATTCCTGCAAAACAAGCAAATAAGAAACTATGGATTTTTAATGGGGTTTTTTTGTGCTACTGAACTAATCACTGCTGAGTCAATTTCATTCTATTATAGTAAAGAAATACAGAGGTTGCACAAGCACACATAGGGGAGCCTCTGTCCTCAAGGCCAACAGGGAAGATGAGGTTATCACTGCTCAGTCAAAGATACATCATTTGCTGTAGATCTCTCTTATTCATCTTCAGTCAGAGGAAAATATGGGATACTTCATAAGTGGTTTTGGCACTTGTGAGTTATCCCTCTCTCCTCACTCATAAAGATAAATGCCATAATGAAATGCAGCCATCAGGTATTCTCTGTATTTGGAGTACTCAAAGTATAAACAATGATTATACCTTTTCACTGGATAAGTTAAGGTTGACTGCCTGGCTACCTGGGGAAGACAGGAATGATTTGCACTAGCTCACAGGCAGTGAATGGAAGAAGACGGCACACCTTCCCCCTCAGCATCACTTATTCTGCTAAACCCAGGCTGAATAATATGCTCAGTATGTGAAACCTGCCTTTTCACTTTAAGGCTACTTGGCAGCTGAATCTGCAAGCTGAGATAAGTCCAGCTGAGATGGCAGCAACCACTTCATTAGATCAATGTCTGTTTGGTTTTGACGCTTTCATGAAACCATTACCTGCATTTCTCTAACAAAGAAGAAAAGGAGCTTTTTTAGGTAAGATTTGTTACAAGTGTCACGAGTTTTAGGACGTGGTCCTAGCCTGCGCTACACAAACAAAAACTCCCCTTCAGGTTGACAGACATCAGGAGTGAGAACTGAATCATGTTTCCTGGGTGAGATAAAACTTACTGCCTCCATAGCTGTCACTTCTTTTTATAGCATACGGGAGGAAATTCAAGCATTCAAAGTTACATTTAAATATGAAAACATGACAGACATATCTGGCAATAAAACACAGCTGGTAACAACACAGTGTAAATAATGCAATGGTACTGCACAGGAGGCTGAAACCCTGTCTCTGGCTACATCTGAGGATAACCTGCGGGTGACAGCAGCTTCCTCATTTATTTAACAGAGGGAGCAGAGTTTGTATTTGTATACTGCACAGTACTGGGCAGAAATACCCTCAGGAATCCATCAGCCAGCACTGCGCAAATAAGAACAGAACCTCCCAAACGTCTGAACAAGGCAAAAGCCCTTGAAAAGACAGTTCTTCACACACAAGGCAAGAATTAGGTTCATATTTTACTCAAGTGCAAGACATGCACCATTCGGGGTCCACCTCCTGAAATCTGCAGCGGACTTGAAGGATGCAAACTCACAGGGGCTGCTTCATCTTACATTTAATAACAAACCACTGGTTGTGTCTGACGTAAACATGGAGCAGTTGGCAGACACAGGATAGGTTCAGACACAGCTGATTTATCACAGCACAAGATCTCCGACTCCCACGTCCACCAGTTATTTTTATGCAGCTACTAATGCTAAAATGTGTAAGGAAATGAAGTATCAATATGCTCCAGTGAGAGCATTTGCAACAAGAAGCAGGTTGGGGGTTAAAATAGCCAGGTGCATCCTAACCAGTATACAAAATGGTCAAAGAACAGCTGCTGATGAGACTCGGGAGGGCCTGCACATGCTATCTAGAAAATATTAAGAGTATTTTGAAGCACGCACAGGATCATTTTCAGCACCCAAAAGCTATTTTAAGTGTTCAGTGGAGACAAGCTAGTGTTATTAGGGCAATTCTCTTCCAAGAGACAACAATACATTTGTAGCCAAATAATCCCCATCAGAAGTCTCTGTAAACACCTAAATCAGATGAAGTGGCTGTGACGATCTCATGTTGGGGAAGATTCAGCAGCTGAACCAAGGCAGGTTTTCTTATGACACTTGGAAAGAAAGTCAAGCTATTTGCTGGGCAGTTTTGAGGCCATGCCTATCACATAAAAGCAGCTTCCAGAGAGAATCTCTGGAGTATGAGGAACTGCCTAGCTGTCTCAGTGAGAAAAACCTTGAACAAAAGACTACAAACTAAAGGTTTTTACCTTACTGAGCAGCAAAGCCATAGCTTGAAAGTACAACCCTTGCCTCCTGGCAGAAGAACAGCCTTAGACCCAACAGGAAAGGGTTCCAGTCCTCTGGCCTTGGCTTCACATCACTTCTCTTACTGTCACCCAGCCTAGTGACCTTTACAAAGCATTCAGAGACCCAAAGTCAAGAAAAAGTATATGAAGACAGAGATAATATTACTATTACCTGATACTATAGCTCTGTATTATGTGAAGGCATAGACAGTCACAATGAACACCCTAAATCAGAAAGACGGGGAGAAATATAGAAACAGAAGAGGAGGAAATTGGCTTATGACAGTGACAGAGAGAAGAGGAGTAGATAGCAGGGATTTTGAGACCTTGGAAATCACTCTGATATCAGCATGATTGTCTCAGTAAAGGAAGTTGTTAAAAGCATGACCAGAAGAGTGAGCATGATCAGAGTCAGCCAAAACACTTTTATTTTGTAAAGTGTTTCAAGCCTCCTTTCCCCTCCTCTTTTTGACAGCTTTGCTGCACAGCCCGGTGAGGGAACTGGAAGCACTTGTGTGCTGCTCTGAATATTGCAACACAAAAAAAAGCAAAGAGTGAAGGGTGCCTAAATATAGTCCGGAAGGCTCTCACCTCTTTGTACTCTGGTTCAAACACCACATCCAGCTCAGGTCTGCGACTTTGAGTCAGCTTTTAGCCATTAGCAGAAGTAAGGCTATTCCACAATCACCAAAGCTTAGGGTAGAAATTATCATAGCTGATGAGGAACCAAGTATAAATAAAATACTTTCAGTGAACTCCCTAAAAAGAGTTTGCAAATGCCTGCACTTTATTAAGTTACGGTGCAGTGATATTTAGCCAATTTTTAATGACCCAAACCACTGACTGCAGATTCTCAGCTGTGAGAAATGAAACACTGATCTGCCCTGCATCATGATCCAGCCCTGAGTTTGCAGATGGACATAAACCCATGAACTTGGCTTACAGTTTTGTCTTAAGAAAAGAAGCACTTCCCCCATATACATAATGCACTATTTTTGCTTAGAAAAGGAGTTCTCTACCACACTCTTCCTGTCCCCCCTCACTGTCCAGTGCAGCTGCAAAAGGGACACAGACAGCAGCAAGAGCAGAGGCAGAGGGGATACTAAAGCTAAGCTAACTTGGCAGAAAACATGTAACCTGAAGCAGCACACGTGCAATAACCATGGATCACAAGGAAACCAACATGCTTATGATATCAAAACTAAGGAAAAAACTCATCTGCTCTTTCAACAGCTATTTCTGTTTCAAATACAGAGCTTGGCATGACTTCCATACACAGCCTTTGATCAGCATTGCAAAAAGTACAGTTGTGAACCAAAATAAGAATGAAGTACCAACAAACCTCTCAAGCAACCAACAACTGACAGCCCCTCATGGTGCAGAATGCAAGAAACTGAGGACTTTGGGGCAAAAATTCAACAAGCTCATTCGGGTTCTTGAAACTAATCCATCACATCTGCAAGTTTCACTTACCCGTCAAGTTCTTCAATCCAAGTTCCCTGAGTCCAAAGTTACCATCCTTTCTGTAGTTGAGAAATATTGCCAAGGCATAGCGCTCTTCATAGAGTTTGGTCCCACGAACGATGCGCAGGTTCTCCAGAGGCAAGTATTCAAACTGGTTCAAAGCCACCAAAACATAGCCCGTGACTTCTCGGATCGACTGAAATACAAGAATGAAACAAACACGTTAGAAATGGTGCGGTTTGAATTGTTCTGGTTTTCTCATTCAGTGGATGGTTTAGTATGATATGCTGGTACCCAATGAAAGAAAAAGAACACACAAAAAAGCCCCCAGAAAACTTTGGAAAACAAAATCTATTTCAGCTTATTGATTTTAAGCACTTTTTTCTTTTTCAATGTAACTGAGTTTTTAGAGATACTTGTTTGAAAAGTAGAAAATAAAGGGATTCTTCCCAGTTTTCTTAAACTCTAGCAAAAATTCACAGTAAAGCATTAAAGCTGCATGAAAGGATGACTTTGAAAGCAAGTTAAAGGCACCTACAGTACAGGAGCAGAATCCAGTGGGGTAATGGCACAGTTCAGGTAAGATTATCTGCAAGTAACTTTCTGTTGCACTGGATATTTCAGGGTGAGACAGAAGGGACAAAACATGGGATAACAGACACCTCTGAAAGAGCTCATCACTGAACAGGAACGGATGGTAAACGTGGGGGACAGGTTTGGAAGAGTAAATAAAGCCAAGGCACATACGTATTAACACACACTTTTGCACTCCCAAATGAAATCAATCACTGAACATCTGCAAAGATGCAACTTCTAGTTTCCTCTGGAAGTGCTGGAACCATTATGTGCTATATAGCATAGACTTTGATCAAAACCACTATCAAAACCTTTAACAAAATGATTAGCTCATCTCTGGGTTGCCTGAAATCATTGTTTGCTTTAGATGAACTATTCAGTCACCCTGCTGACTGACTGCCTGGATTGTAAAGGAGAAAAAACACCCCAAAATCCAAAAACTAGAGAGATTTTTTCGAAGTATGAAGGACTAACACAACTAAGAGGGGTTCAGAAAGGGAAAAAAAAAGATTTTAAAGTATGTTCTTTTGGAAAATAAAGTTCATTTTAAAGAAGTTAAATAAATGGCCTAGAAATCTGCAAATGCCTTTCAACATCTGCATAGAGCCCAACCATCCTCAACGGGACTTCATACAGGCTGAGGGATGCTCCTGCTCCCAGAAACTGATCCTCCATGCTGGAAAGAGTGTCTCAAACAGTTTTCAAACCTTACCTAACTGCATGCCTGCAAGAGCCTGCAACCACTGTGTACATGCATATTTATGTGTGTACCTACATACAGCAGGCAGAAATTGACACAACTTGTGTGCTTACACGGATGCATGTGCTTTTCCCTTCCCTTTGGCAATGTCAACACCTAAAACAATACATAGAGGAATTCTGCTTAGAGTAATGGGCACTGACTACAAGTAACATGACGGGGACTCCAGTCAATATTGTAATAAACAGGAGAACACAAGCAGGCATCAAATTCCATGTGTTGTATATGTATCATTACTAAAGAAAAGCAACATGGATTTGCATCACAAAGGAGAAGCCTCTGCCTTGCTGGTTCAGCGCAGTTGCCATGATTTCATGTGTAAATGTGCAAATGCCCTTTAATTAGGTTTATAAAAGTTCATCAGATTATTAATAAGTGTGGCAGTATATAAGGAAGGGTTTATATGCCACAAACTCTACACATGCCTTGTCCTTCTGAAGTCAAACATCTGTATTCAGCTGAAGCCGCTGAGAAAGCTCTGGAGCTATTTCAAGACTTGCTTGGCATCTAAACAGAGCACAGCGTCATTACAGGACTTTGATGAGAACCCAGTTAGGTTGCGAAGTACGGTTCAGTAGCTCAATATTAACTGTATACCCTGGGACACTGATTCCACTATAATTAGAAGCTTTTCAGCACTTTCACAGTAGTTCTTTGCTTTCAGATCTTTCATCTTAGCCAGATTAGTCAGGAATTTGGTTTTCATTGTACACAAAAACTTCCTTAGGCTGCCTTTTGCAGCCTCTCTTCAGGACTGAGGAACTATTAAAACTGTATTCACAGATTCAATCTCTCCACTGGTACGCTAGGGACACTGTGATTGCTCTAATTTATTTAAAGGGATGTTCAACCCTAAAAGCAGTTCCAAAACTGCATCTGACCAAGTCCTCCCTGCCAATTTTTGCTACTTATAAAGCACATTTTCTATTTTTAGGGTATGTCTCATTTACTGCTGAATAGCAAGTCCACCTGAAACAGCCCTAATTCAGCACGGCACATACACACACTCAGCAGCAAATCTTCATTCCAAAGTTTAAAAAGAGGAGAAAAGGACAAAGTCTTCTTGCTGATAATTGTGAACTACTCCAGAAGCCCTGTACTTTGGTTCATTGGTTTGTTAGACTGCAATGACAAGTTATGGCAAGCATTCTAACAAGCAAGAGGGTGCTTTCCAGTCCCATGGCTTTCATTGTATCGCAATGCTTACTTATTTACTGGAGAAACTGACACATTAATCCTTGCAAAAGAGAATTAGGAAAATAAATCAAAGGGTTTACTAGAACACAGCAGCCTGACAGACCCAGTCTAGTGGTATCTATATGAATTTGGGGTTATATCTTATATTTTCATTCAACTATGAATGAAAAAGGCAGAGCATTCACATGTTGTTGCAGGATGGTGTGTTTTCTGACTGGTCCAGCTTGCAAAATCACACTGGGAGCCCAGCAGGCAGCTCAAGTTTTGGCCGCTCTTGGCCAGCACTGTCACTTTCCCAGTCACTGCAAGTTTTGACATGATGCTTACTGAAAATGGCCACCTGCCCACATGGAGCTCACTCCAAGCCCTGCTGGAGTCACTGCAAAGACACCTCTTGGCTCCCAAATCCTCACAACAGACGGGGTCAGCCAGCCTGATCTCCTCTGCAACTCATGCCACGGTTAGGCATGATTTGAACCACTCCTCCTTTGAATACACAGCTTTCCTGACCAGGTACCCTGAACTCAGGTTTAAGCTCAGGTATGCTAATACTCTATTTTGAGCTGCTTATGCTACAGCATTAATCTGCGTTCCCCCAAGAAGGGGGAGTGACTCATGGCAGTGGCAGTTTGAGTGCCACCTCCTAGTTTGATTCTCCTGGTAGGGCTGGAGGTCCTTGGAAAAACACATTTCTCCTGAGTCCCTCAGGAAGATAAAAAGGGAAGACAGTGATGCAAATAATAGCATTTTGTTCCCAAAATCTACAACTGGAATGAAAGAGGTAGATTAACAGGTAACAGATTTAAATCTAAAAGCTTCTAACAGGGAATACCAAATGAACTCTGGCAACCTTCATTCTTGACTGTTGACCACTGTTATCCACCGGGACTCCTCCCGAACCCCATTACAGCATTATTTTGACTGCCTTCCTGGCCAGGATGGTCTGGTTTTCCTCGTCACCTTTCCATCTCCTGAGACGTGACTTGTTATGTGAAGAACTCACCAACTGAGGCAGCAACGGGCTCACGCTTGCATAGCACTGCAGCTGCCTCGGTAATCACATTTTGGCTCCCTGAAGTTGTGCAGGGCCAGAAGCAGGAATGAGCACATGGATTTCAATGATGAAAAAGTGAAACTCGCAGGCTCCTGTCGGGAATGGGATAAGGGACACTGTTCCTCAAGCCCTCCAAGAACATGCCTACCCATTCAAAAGCTGATGAGGAGATACCTCTGAGGACACAAGAGGCAAAGGTGTCTGCTCCTCAGACCAGACCTGTTAGGTATCAGATCCTGAAGTAATAAAAGGCACGCTTCTAGCAGAAAACAAAAAGGGTGTATGTGTTGGGGGGGACAGTATTAATCCTTTAGCAGCCTAAAGCCTCACAAGCTGCTTTAAAACCACACCAAGACATAGGAATCAAGTTTGACTTATTTACCAGTGCTCTTCACCTACATTTTTGGACAGGAGATGAGTACTCATGTCCACAGCTTGCTGTCCCTAAGGCTCAGCACCAAAACCAGGCACAGGACCCTATAAACCTGTCTCCCAACAGCCTCTACTGACCCAAACACAGACCATGTCTGCGTTTAAACCTAAAGCTACCTTACCTTTGCTGACATGGACCCGGCCAAGGCCTCCGTGGGCCTCCAGGCGCTGCGGTGGCTGCTGTGCCTCAGGGCGCACAATGTGACAGCCACCGCTCCCCTCATCCACCTCAGCGAGCAGAGGAACAGGTCCCACATGGCACCAGAACCAAAAGGTTCTTGTCAGAGGCTCTTTGGCAGGTGACAAACTGTAAGAACGAGCTCCAGAGAACTCTGAATCAGAACCAGCACCGGCTGAGCACAGGTAAAGCATTTTAAGCTCCCAACAGCAAAGTCAGAATTATGCTGTCAGCTGGCAGTAAAAGGCAAGCTTGTGCCTTGCCATCCTCTATCGTCCTTCGGCTCAAGTCAAACGAATCTGAGTGTAACGGAGCAAAATAACAGTGAGAACTTCATCGTTCCGCCAGAACAACAGATCAATGAACGATTAAGGAAGCTGATGTTTCTCATAAACACTACCAAGTCTTCCTAACGTCTGTCAAGGAAAGTTAGGCTGTGCCTAAGGCACCAAAGAGAGTTATATGGGGGGGGGGGGGGT
>JAOEHX010049177.1:0-27564 GCA_025448015.1 Bolborhynchus lineola | reverse complement strand
ATTATTGGCATCACAGAAACATGGTGGGATGGATCCTACAACTGGAGTGCTGGAATAGAAGGTTACAGGGTCTTTAGGAAAGACAGGCCAGGCAGACGGGGAGAGGGTGTAGCTATTTATGTCTATGATAAGCTGGAGAGTATGGAACTCTGACTGGGGACAGCTGATGAGCCAATAGAGAGCTTGTGGGTCAGGGTCAATCTCATGAAGTTCAACAGTGCAAATTGCAAAGTCTTACACCTGGTTCAAGGCAATCCCAGGCACAGTTACAGGTTGGGTGGAGAAGAGATTCAGAGCAGCCCTGTGGAGAAGACTTGGGTGTGTTGGTTGATGAGAAATTGAACATGAGCTGGCTCCAGTGTGTGCTCACAGCCCAGAAAGCCAACTGTACACTGGGCTGCATCAAAAGAAGCATGACCAGTGGGTTGAAGGAATTGATCCTGCCCCTCTACTCTGCTCTTGTGAGATCCCACTTGGTGTACTGTGTCGTCAACATAAGAAAGACATGGAGCAGTTGGAGCAAGTCCAGAGGAGGGTCATGAGGAGGATAAGGGGGCTGGAGCACCTCCCGTATGAAGACAGGCTGAGAAAGTTGGGCTTGTTCAGCCTGGAGAAGGCTGTGTGGAGATGTCGGAGCAGCCTTCCAATATCTGAAGGGGGCATACAAGGTCAGGGTCTGCCCCTCCAAAAGGCTTCTGCACACAGGCATGGGTTTGTGGAGGCTCAAACTGCTGTGGCATCCAGTGCTGCCCTGGAAACTGGTATGTAATGCCTGGTTTGCAGAACCTGCAGCTTATTAATGTGCTTGTGCCTTGGTGCAGCTTCTAATTAAGCATCATCTCAAGCTGCACCCACACTTTGCTCTCATACCTTGGCAGAGAAAATTCTTTTACTTCTGACTTAATAGTAAGGAAGGGGAGGGGGTAGCTAGTATTTGCTTAGTCTTTGTATGTTAATAAATCTCTAAATAATTAATGGAGAAAAAGAAATTATTTACAGAGCTTTTGACATAGACATGTCAAGATGTAGAAACACTACTGTCAAGAGAAATATTCATGAAGAATCATGATATCTGTCTTATTTATTCCAGTCATGCTCAGAAACCCCTTTCTCCTGATCATAGAATCATAGAATAGTTAGGGTTGAAAAGGACCTTAAAATCATCTAGTTCCAACCCCCTAGCCATGGGCAGGGACATCTCACACTAAACCATGTCACCCAAGGCTCTGTCCAATCTGGCCTTGAACACCGCCAGCAACGGAGCATTTACAACTTCCCTGGCCAACCCATTCCAGTGCCTCATCACCCTTACAGTAAGAACTTCCTCCTTATACCCAATCTAACACAGACACAAAAATGTACGAAAATGTATATATATGAAAAAAACAGACACATGTTTATTTTTAGAAACCTGCATGAACATGAACACTCAGTAATTTCATAACATTCCTGGCATTTGACTCCTTACTTGGATTGTGGGATTCTTCAGAACACAGAAATAAATAACTGGTCTCTTTTAAGAACAGAGGTTGAATCGATCGAATATATTTAAAAGCTGCACTGTGTTTGGTGCTATTATAGCAATCAAAGTCAGAAAATCACAGTAACCAAGTAATAATCACTTCAAAGCCTAAACTGTCTAATGATGATATGACAACTGCAGTAGTTCATCTGTACTTATGCAATTTATATTATATGCATGAAAGTATACTATACAAAACAGTGTATAATTTATGGTTGTGTGGTTAAAAATCAGTAGAAGACAACAGGACATAAACAGTAACCTACATTCCATGTTATGCAACATGAAAGATACATGTGTATTTGTGCATGTGCACACACATATAGAAGCAATTATAGATCTACAGGTCTATAATATTGGTGTGCTGTTGAAAATTCATCTTTTCAGTTGACACTTCTCCTACTCTTCTGCACTCTTATAGTGAAGAGTCATTTCTTAGCCTTGCAATCTGCTACTGAAGGCCCCAGAAGTGCAGTCTGAATTTCAGTCAGCCATTTGCAAGATGTTTGGGATTGGTGCTGGCTGGGAAATCAGGAGTTCTGGGATCTTTAGCAGTTGGTTGCCAGTTTCTACTTCTTAGTAACTGAGGGGGTAAACTTTCTCATTGTACCAGCTCTTCAGGATAAGGTTTCCACTTCAGCATATTTAATATCTGCAGCTATAAAGCCTGGCATTGGTGGTGGTGTCATCCAATGCTAATATTACTGCCATCAAAAGATTTCCCTTGGGTAATGAATGGGTTTTTTTTAATTTGTTGTGAAAGACTGTGAACATTTATGAGTGTTACATTAACTTATATCAGTAAAAGGAAAATTCCCAAAACCTAGAAACAATTAGGTTAAAGTCACTGTCATTAAAAGTGTTTCCTGGTTATCAGTATTGTTTCATTTCTGAATTGTGTCATATCCTGCAAACAGTTTCATTCCTTGCCTTGAATGAGTTGAAAGATTTGCAGGTTACAATGACTCAAAATGCAGTAGTTGGATAATACTTTGAGTTCAGCAGCAAAGCCAGATGGTGACTCTACTACTGCTCTCCCAGTGCACATCTCCGTCATACAGTAGCCACTCATTCAGTTATTCTTATATAGGTGCTTGTGAGACTTCTCAGTGAACTTACCAATATCCACCTGACAAAATTAAGGTATCGGTTTGAACTAATTTAAACGTTAGGGCAGAAAAAGTGTGTGAGTTAATTGCTGGACATGATTTTAAAAAACTCTTCAGTTTCAAAGGGCCAGAATAATGTTTCTCTACATCTGTGTCCTTCAGACTGAGATTTGGATAATAAGAAAAACTTTCTATCAGATATTACACCTAGAAAAGTTAAAAGTAATAAGAAATGTGTGAGAGAGTTCTCCCAGAAAACTACAAATGAGAGGGTGGCAGATGCGCTTTTTCCCCAAGATGATACATGACAGTGCAAGACTCAGGCACAGGGAAATGCAGATTCAAAATTGCCCCTGTATAAAAAACTATCTTGATTGCTGATGTGTCACTCTAAATGTATTACTAATTTATTTTCTTACTAATTTGAGGCAAAGCACTGACAGCTTTTCACTATGAGTTTAATCATTGTTTTACTAAATTAATAGTAATAAAGTACAATCCAGCTTCCTGATGACTGTTAGACCCAGATATCTATGACAGGTCATTAGCTGTAAAGAAGAATGGTCAGGTACTAATATTAAGCAATGAGATTTCTTATGCATACACTGCAGAGGTTAATAATCATACTAAATTGTATTTTATGAATAATTCATAGAGAAAAATCCAAAACAATTTGCTATGGCTACCAAAAGAGATGTATTTTTAAGAAACAAGGTCTAAATTACCCTTTGCTTCACCTAAGTGTAATAATAAGGAATGGAGCTATTTTCTGGAAAGCAGAGGCTTGGGGAAAAGTGAATGCCAAAAGAAATTTGGGATAAGAGTAAGCAGCAAAACTGTTACACGCTCGCCATGTGTTATAGCAGAAAATAAAAAAATGGCATAGTCCAATGTGATTTTGGGAGGCATTAAATAAAAAAAAACCAGAGGAGATTAGCATTCAGCTATTAAGTATTTATGGGAACACACCTGAGTTACGTGCTTGAAGCATGCACCCCTTGGAAAAAAAAACAGAAATGCCAAGAAAATTGTGAGTAGAAGGGATTATTAGGCACTAGAGGAAAAGCAGTTATTTGGCAATCACGTAATTATAGAATAATTAAGAAGATTGGGACATTTTTAAAGAGAAAGATGTGATTATCTTGAATAAAATTATTTCTTGGTGGATGTGCTTATTGTTATCTCCTGAGTTTATCAGTACTGCCCAGGATTATCTGTACATGGGCTGCACACTGCCTCAGCTGCCTCCATGGGAAGATGAACCCTGAGAGAAAAGGAAAAGAAATAGCAGCATGGCACCATGTCTGTCCAAAAAGGCTGTGATTGTTAATCAGCAAGGTTGTTGATGACTTCCTGAGCTTCTCTCTGTTGTATTTTTCCTCTATGCAAAGTGGGCATAATCACTGTTATCTTTCTAAAGCATCCTGGGAGATATGAACTAAATATATCAACTGGACCTATCAACTTCATCAGTGGAGGCCAGCCTGCTGCTCAAGTATGAGCTTGTCTGGCAGCTGACCATTCCTGGGCTCATAGTGGCACAAAAGCTGCCATCACACATATTCTTCCCCAAGGCTGATGAACCAAGAACTATAGAAAGCCCTGTTGGGTCGCAAGATGCGCAGACCAGCTTTGATCTGCATTGAAGATATCAGATTCTTGAGAAATCACCATCATCTCCTGTTTGTGAGCTTGCTCTTCCAATCTTATTGAGATCTTCTGGCTCTAATCTGTGCAAAAGTGTTGGTGGAAGGCTTATAAAGGCAAACACTGATGAACGGCTGAGTTAAGTGGAAACAATAAAATAGATGTAATTTTTGAGGGACATCAGGCAAAAGGATGCTTAGGAGAGAGAAGGAAAACAGATTACTACTAAATGAAAGAAAACTTAACGTGTAAGTCATTTGATTAAAAGTGTTTGATTTGATAAAAAATTAATGCATTTTGGATTGGGGGGAATAACCTTTTGAAAGCACAGTCAGGGACTCCTTGTATTTTCAGTGGCACTAACAATTAAAATCTCACTGTGCATTTGAGAAGAGATCAGAAGTCAGAGAGCTTTAATCTTGTATCAGTGTCTAAATGAAGCATCTGATGCTAAGAAAGTGACCTGAGCATTCTCTTGCCTCAAATGGTCAAACAAACTGATGCACGCAGTGTGGTAATTCAGAGGCAGGCAACGCCAGTCTGCTCTTCTTCTTTTCCAGTGAAATAAGGGATGATACTTCCCCATTCAGAAGCAAGTCAGCCCAATACCTGTGTGGGTTGCAGAAGCATTTCTAAACACTGCTATCACCATGGCCTCACTATTCATTTGTGTATTAAGCTCCTAATTTTGAGTGCTAGCAAGAGGTTTCTCAAAGTTCACGTAGTGTAATTGTTACCTAAGGCTGGGAGATTCTGCTCTGCTTTCTAGGTTATTTAGCTGCAGATAATTTATGAGATTGCGGAGGAGGTTGAAAAATTGCTTCACCTCTCAGTTGTTCATGCTTGCGCTGGTTTTACAACAGATGGGAGAGAATTTTGCAGTCTTGAAAGTTTGATTCATGCCAGCCGGCTGTCTCCCATCACTCAATGAAGACAAAAGCCAGAAGGCTGGAGAGGAGCTTGCGTTTTTTAGTGTTGGAGCTGGTTTGACAGATATGCATATATCAATAGTTTTAAAGAGTAAAACTGATTCTTTATTTCAATGCTTTGCCTGATTTTCTTATTTAGATGTGATAGCATTAGTGAAGTTGCACAAGGCATCAGATATACATAGACCTACAATAAGTGAACTAAGCAGAAATAATGTTTTTGGAGTTAATCATGTAAGATTTGCCAGGGACTTCTTATCTCATTTTGGATATTTTTCCTAAGACGTACCGTTTACAACAGTCTGGAAATGCCAAATGGGTGGGTCAGGAATAAGACTGCCAAGTGCACATACTGCCATTAGAGAGCTTTTTCAGGGTAATGGCATCATTGGCAGCTGGATATGGGTTTTAAACCCTTCTCTGATGAATAATTTCTGACAGGGGTCAACTCATTTAGGACCAGACATATTTTGATCTACATTTTTTGTCTTTGTCTCAAATACATTTTCACTATCCTTATGCACCTTAATAACTGAAGGGTTATTAACCTTTATATAACCGAAGGGTGATATAATCAAATGTTATAGCTGAACCTACCTGCTGACTAACCCTGCTAAAGGAGATCTGCCCTCAGACCCCTGTGCCATCAGTCACCCAGCTGTGCCATTCCTTTGTGTTATTTCAACCATTTATCTCAGCCCTCATTCAGTGTGAATGCAATGCTTGCTCACATTTGCTTTTGGAGTTTGGGAAAGTTCTTTTATTTTTGTTAGGCTTAGTTTTCTAAGCTTTACCTTCTAGAGGCAATTCATGAAGGCAAGGAAGAGGATCAGGAAAGTGGCATACACAGTGCAAGGGAAACATTTAGCCAGAGGCAGGAGGTGGTGAAGAAGAAGATGTAATTAGAACTATTGATACAACTGACTTACCTGCAGCATGAAAACACTGAATTAACTATTTAGGAGTTTTATCAGCAAAATTTCCTCTCTTTTTGTGGTAAGAAACCAGCACCTTCAGAAGAATAGGCAAGATCATCTTTTCTTCACTGACCCCAAGGCAGTGTAACTACTTAGCAAGAATGGTTAACTTCCAGAAACTAAAATGAACTGATTTGAACCCTAAACTGAACCCTTCAGTTGATAACCTGATGTTACGTAGGATCTGGGCCATTGCCACCACCAATGAGTCACAATAAGAGTGGAAGCTGCTAAGAAAAATGCATTATTGTTTGCCTCCAGGATTTTTTGTGAAAGCAGTCGCATTATGAATAGACACTAAAACCTATTTTTGGAGTGAGACTTTTGTCTGTATCCTAAGTGATTATATACTAAACTGTTCATAAGATGAATATTCCACTTCATCTTTCAGGAGGAAAAAAGATAAAAAATAAAAGCTTAATTGCCTGTTAGGAGCCTTTCAGGTAAGCTAGGCTAGGGTACACACTGGGAAGGTACTGGGTTTAGATATAATTAGGGTTTCTAATCGCTTGGTGGCATCAGACCCTAGGGAATGTTGTGCCAACACACATATTTAAGGGACTTCAGACAACTCTAGAGCAAGGATGAAACTGAACAAGGCTCATGCAAATGCCAGTAACAGCAGAATATTGAAGTACAATATTACAGAGGCATTTGGGTGCTCTAACCTTTTGTTTAGACCTAAACTAGCCTTTCTGTTCCAGAGCTCACCCCCTAACAGAAGGAGCTAAACAGCATTTTCACATATTGATGGAGAGCTGAATACCGCAATGACAGTATAATCCAGATCTTTCTGTAATAAGAAATGGGAAAGGAAACAATTGAAAGCCTTTATATCTACATATTTATCTGTTTAATAGCTATATTTCCATAATCAGTCAGAATTTACTGTTTCCTTTACAAAATCTGAGAATCTCCTCTCTGCTGCGATCTTGCAAAAGCTCTCTCCTTAATGTCTCTATATCTTATTTCCCCATTTGCAAAATAGAGATTGTAAAGTTTATTTTGTCTGGCTGAGCTGATCAGACAGAAAGCACTTCAGGGCAGGGGCCATCTTTTACAATAGAAGAGTATCATACAGGAAAGGTAATAAAAAAAGTATCTGTCCAAATTGTTTTTAATAGAAAATTGTTTTCAACAGAGGATATGGGCACACATATCAATTACTATATATTGTAGAAAAGATAATGTAAAACTAGCCCAATATCCCCTTGAGGCTCAGTCCTCTGGCTACTAGATGCAAGGTAGGTTAAGATATGTATTGCCATTTCCACTACTCAATTTCTCTGTCGCATCTGCTGAGTATGTAAAAAGCCTCCTTGTGGTACTGTTGTGAAGCTTCGTTCATGCTTAAGAAACACCTTGAGCTCTTCAAATAGTGGCTGAAAAACTTGATTATTCTGACATGCAAACAATAAAAAGTTAGGGAGTAGGATTCTCCAGCTCTCGTTTTAAACACATATGACTTACAAGCTCTATAACTTTCAAACAAGATTAGCATTATCAATAAATCACTGGGCTCTCAGATGAGAAACACTACAGAATGCCTTGTTGCAGAGGCATATATAATGACAATAAGTGCCTTAGCAACAGTTATAACTGTGCTGCAACAGATTGTGCCCTAAAGCAGAAAATACCCTGCACACAAGAGGTTATTCAGGTATAGAAAAAATTAAGAAGTTTAGTTACCATTGTTAACATTTTCAGGATAGAGATATAGAGAGCAGGAGCAGGAAGAGGAAGAGTGAGACTGAGGGAAGGGGAAAGGGAGTGGGGAGAAATTGCAAAGCTCGCAAGTTTTAAGACAACTCAACCAGCTGCCAGGTTGCAAGACAGAACAAAGTAAACCATGTTGTGGGAGAAAAGCATCTCTGCTTAAAACCATGAGGGTATCCCTGCTATGAATCAGGGCACCATTCCTAGGTTTCTCCTTGTTTTAGTGAAAATTGCTTCATGTGGATTGTTCCTGGGACTGTTCAACTCTTTCTTTCATGACTTTAGTGAATATGATGTTCAAGCTGAGCATCAATTTTGCAGACTATCATCAGGTTTAGATTTCACACTTTCGTCAGGATTTTAGCACCGAAACAGAAAAAGGGAAGATTGCTGCTACTTCATTGTAAACCTGAAAAGAAGGAAAATTGTTCAAACTACCTCATCTTCTTGAAAGTTTCTGGTTTGGTGCAATAGCACAGGGAGCCTATAGGTCCTTTCTGTGTTTACAGTTGTCTGTGATGAACCAATTCCCAGCTTGCTACTCCTACTCCAGCCAGACAACATCTGTGAGATGAATTTCCATTGTGAGAGGTGATAAATATCTGGGTATCACTGGCATAGTAATCATAATAGCTTCCACCAGGCTGCTGTATTAATTCTTCAAGTGGTATCTCATGAAAAAAAGAACAAAGCTAACACAGATAACTCCTTTAGGACCTTCAGGGCAGATGAGAAATTGCCCTTGTCTCTGCTTTGGCATTCTACATTGCCTGCTTTTCATGGCTCTGTGCTTTTCCAAGCCACTTTCTCATCACATGTCATAGCAGGAAGAATAGCTGGAGATGATGGAGATGTCTGAATATACTAGGAGAGAAAAACAACCCCTCAAATAGTTTTGTAGCTTGGCTTTGGAGTGCAGCTTTTCTTGACTAATGCCCAGAACAGAAAGGGAATCCCAAAATTTTGTTCGCACAAATAGCACCTGCTTCTCAAGCCATATCAAACTTCAAAACCAGAATTCCTGCACTGCTCATGTGGTGAATCAATCTGGTATTTTTTAAAGTCAGAACACACTATGTCAGCTTCCCTTAGGACTGCTGATACAAATATTTTATTTTGGAAACAGATTTTGGATAAAACACTTCAAACATCTAAAAAATCTTTTTCTTCATCCTCTCCAGCCAGCCTGAGCAGGGTCCACAGCTAGCACCATTGCCTCAGTTAAAGACCTACTGCAGCACCCGGTGATGATGAAAGATATCCTACAGTCATTAATGGCTTTTAGCTCAGACTGAAAACCCTGAGTTACTCTTTAAAAATCATCGGTAATATGTTGCATAGCCACGTTTTGACTTAGAAGAGTCTCTATCTTGATCATATAAGAAAAGCCACAGAGACACTGCAGAAGTGGTAGGTCAGTGTTTGCATGCAGGAATGCAATAAATTCATTTCCATCCTATGAAATGGGTACACAAAAGATATGCCCTACCTTGCTTCAGCAACATAATGGCTATATGAATTTTCAAGTAATATTTCTTTTCTTTATGGAAGCATTTTCTGAAGAGAAAGGTTTTTATCCATTAAAAGGCTTCCCTACTAATAGAGATCAAAATTTTCTACCTTAAGTTCCTATGTATATTTCTAGAGCAGTAAGTTTTTTTCCAAAATATTTCAAACAGTTTTAAACTAAGTGACTGTGAAAAAAAAAAAAAAAAAAATATTAGGTCAGAATTAACAAAGCTGCAACATTTAATTGAATAATTCTACAGTGGAGATGGCTGGGAGCTAAAAGGGTGAAGCCCATCTGGAAATTGTCCCCACTGAAAAGGCTTTTGGTCTTAAAGTGAAAGCTGGCTGTAGATTTCGTTATCAGCTTTAAAATAAGCAAAGAGGCTCAGACTATGAATATGCCTTCCTTTCATCTGGTGATTGGCAATAAAAGTCCTATTTGCTCATTTCACTACCTTTTCATCATACCCTCAATTATATGCAAGCCTATCATAAGATCGTTTTGGTTTTTTTTTGTTGTTTTTTTTTTTGGGGGGGGGGGGAGGAGCATTATTAAATTCTTACAGCTATAAATCTTTAACAAGTTGTATCAGTCCCTATTGTATTTAATACTTTAAAAATAGATTATTTTAAAAATGGGAAGAACCATTCTTTTGTTCTTTTGTTTGGTTTGTTGCTTGTAGGAGACCAAGAATCTTAAGCATTCACTTGAATTTAAGAGCTGAGTATTTAAGGAAATTAAAAAGATAATAATAATAGTATGGCTCAAAACACCAATCCAAGCCAAAAGCTAAGGAGAGGCGCATGCAGAAAATGTTGATGGCAGACTCTGCTCAGTTTTCACACTCCTGGAGCAACACAAAGCTCTTGTAAGTAGTCCTATAGACTACTCTGAAAACAAAACATTATCCACTGAAAAGATTGCTTGAGTAGGACATACAAGCAAAATACTGGGCAGACTCTTCCCAGGAAACTTCCCAGGTGCTTTTGAATTCTACAATTGAATTCTACAATTCAAAACTAGCCCTTCTTTTTCAGGCCAAATTATGCTCCTGTTGGAAAGTTAGTTGCCTTTTTTTTTTTTTTTTTTCTGGCATTAATAGTCCTGTAAGAACTTATCAAGTTGACTTCTTTGTCATATGTATTTTATTATTTTCCCAGAGATCTTATAACTTAATCAAATCAAAACACATTTTTGTTCAGTCCTTGGCAAAGGTTTCATCAGAGTATTTGCCATGCCAAATTCAGCCTCTAGCCACTTCTCTCTGGAAGTGGTTAATTAAGCATTTCAGAGCTGGAGGTTTTGGGTTGGTTTTTTAATTACATAAAAAAGTTTTTCCCTTCACTGTTTTTCCTGATTCTGCTATAGACTAAGATGGTAGAATAATTTTACAGCAAGCTTTCCAGAAATCAGGCACAAAACAAGCAAAGCCAACTTCAGTTTACATTAACACAGATTTATTTTTCTCTTCAAGAGAGAAATAGTGTTCAGTTGTGAGGTTCTGCAAAACAGATTACAGAACAGTGATCCAGGTTGTACATTTACGTAATCTGGCAATATCTTATTAGCAGTATGAAACTGTGTCAATTGATAGTAATTAGTGAATGAGACAGTATGGCATTGCATTAAGGAATGTTATATAATTCTTAGTAAGGTACAGTAAAAATGGGTCCTACAAAATAGATATTTTCTATTTGATATTTTCAACAGCTACTAGTGCTCTGAACTTCAAACTAGACCAGAAAACAGTAACTTGGGTTGTTTTTTATGTATTCATTTTCACTTCCCTAAGCTTAGGCTTAAATATTAATGAAGGTAAGATTTTTTAAAAAACTAAAGTAAATCCTATAAAACCCCTCCAGCCACGCTGTGGGAATCCATCATTTTCTAGCTAGTGGCAATACAAATGAAGTAATGTCTTTTTCCTCCTCATTTATAAGGATAGTTGGAGATACCTGAACTACCTGGAAAATAAGTAAATAAAAACAATGGAATATTGAGCTGCTTGTTTATACTTGGCACACAGACAGAGCACATTTATTCCTGATTAGAACAGCAAGAGTTGTCTGTCATCTCTGTCAAGCTTCAGCTCCAATGCTCAGTACTGAAAATATCCCCTTTTGATGTTTCTTTGGCCACTGCTCAGTCTTTCTAGTAACAACAAGAGCTGGATAAAGGAATGTTTTTCAGTTTGCTACTGAAATAACAAGCCTGAAGAAAAGTATTAGACAGTGCTGAAGTGAAAAAGAAATTTCTTGTTGGATTTAAAATGATGATTTAACCCAAGTTTATTTTGCTTAGCTGATTATGTTTTTATATTTTTTTAGACCTATTATTCTTTTGTAGGTGGATGTTTTCAATGAAATAATGCCTTAATTTTCCTTTGAAAATAGTGAAGCATCCTTCTGCTTTTCCAAAATGAAAAATATCGTTAGAAAATCCAGTGAAGTCTTTTCTTATATTCAGCAGTTGTCTCAATTTGGGGGGCTGGAGGTGATTCTTATTTATCTGTGTGTTTGATTTTGTCCAAAAATACACACTCAGTTGAAACTGAATTTGAAAAACAGATTTAGACTTCATAAACCAAGTAATAATTTTTATTGAATATAATCATTCCCAGTCTTAGTAGATTAATGTAGGGCTCAGGGCTGCAATTCAACAGGTTTTAAAAGCGGCCATCAGAAAGTGTCAGAGGACCTGTTTTCAGCTGTGATAAATTAATATTGGTAGCATGCTGATTTAGACGACTTAATAACAGAGGCTGCTGAGAGGCTGTTGAATGAATCCTAGCATCTTGTTTAGAGGAAACAGAGAAGCACTTCTAAGGAAGACTTATCCCACCCTAAATAGCTCTTTTTCTTTTAATACTGTTTTATTTGTCTTAAAATTTTACATGTTTTCACTGCCTGTGCTCCGAGCTAATGAAGGGATTTAAGAACATATAGTTGGGTAATAAAGAAAAAAATGAAGAATGCATGTCTGAACCCCAGTGATTTCATGTTACAACCCCAGCTAAACCACGGTATGGCCAGACTTACTTCAGAGTTTCTGGGTATGGGGAGAAAATAAAGGCAAAACCAGGACAAAAAGCTCTGAGTTAGCCTATGAATCTCTTCTGATTATTTATTTAGTGTTGCAATGGCTTCAATTCATTGTGCCTCCAAGATTAGAGCAAGTTACATCAGGGCTTGACTCTTTCAGACTACAATGGATGCGCCAAGTGCTGCAGCCAATGCCTGATTTATGATTGCTAACTGTTATTTCTTAACTGAAGTGGTATCCATTTCACTTCTGTTAGCCTTCTAGAGCTAAAAGTCAGATTAAACACTAAACTGGGTATCTATTCTGCAGACACCAGAAGGACATCACCTCACGGAAAGGGTGATTCCTCCCATTGCAAAATATGCATTCACAAGCAGTAGGATGAATTACTGTGGAAAAGTTTGTTTCTCTTCATTGACTATAGGGATTTCTTAGAGAGATTGTAAAGATTAAGTTTCAAATATGTAACACTGAGTAAATTGACTTCCAGCACATTATCTTCCTCATGTTGAGGTGGCCTGATACATGAAAAAAAACCAAAAAACTAAAACAAAATCAAAACCAAAACTGAATATACAAAAGAAATAATCAGCCAAAGTTCTCAGAAATTCATGAATTTGCCACATACGCCATTGCTGAGGGGTTATATTGATTTTAAAGAGTGAATAGATTCATCTGATTTTTGTAATGATTTCTGTCATATTTCCTATTTCATAAAATTTAAAAAATAAGCATGACTTATAAAAAAGGTACTGACAGCTCTGTGGATTACTGTAAACACAATCCATGATGAAAAAAATGTTGAAGAATGTGAAAAGGTTTTCCTGGATTACACAAAATATGTTTGCACAGCAATTTTTCAAGAAAAGTTTTATTTTTATGAAAAGTCAATTTTTGATGCAGAAAAACATTCATCAGACAGGTCTTTCCATAAAGAAACTTCATAAATAATTGATTTCTGAACTTAGCAAAAGAAATTGCTTTGGGAAAAAACAGAGTTGCCAAAATTTAAGGTTTTCTGGTGGAACTTTCAACTGTATATAAACTTCAGTTATTATCCTGTAATAAATCAACTATAAATGAGAAAAAACCCCACATTATTTACCTTTTAGCATGTACTTTTTTAACATTTTTGGTTTTCTGAAATACCTTTCCCCTGTTGAAATTATACATTAAATTCTGTCTAAACTGAAAAAAGAGATTTGAGGCTGAAACGGTGCATTTTTTATTAAGTAAAATTATTTCAGGAAGACGCTCACTTGGTCTCACCTACATCTAATAATTCCATGATGAAAGACATCACAACCCTAATAACATCTATCTGGTTATTTAGTTACGTTAGCATCATTGTTCATAACCAAACAAACTATGGATTCCTGAGGTAAAAGTTTAAGGGTGAGATTCATTAGCACAGGACAAACTGAGCACATCCCTAACATAGCTCAAATGTGAACTTTAGATATTCTATGCAAACCAATTGTCTAAGAAAGATCCCTCTGCACTTAATGAAATAAACAAGAATTTCCTGAGATAATTTACTCCTTCCTAAAGTAGATCTGTGAGACAAAAAAGTCTTCTGGAGATGCCCTTTTGTTCCCAATAACATAAAGAAAAATGAATACAGCTTCCTTAGTTTAAGCATCATCTTTAGGCAGCTCAGTTGAAGTTATACGAATCACACTATTAGTACAGCACACATACAGAACAAAAAAAGCTGCCATAGAATAATGTTTTGTTTGGATTTTTTTGTAATGTGTTTTTATTCATCAGGTATTCTTGTATAGAGATTTTATATGTATTATAATCTGCAGATTATATATTGTGTATAATCTATAGATTATAGATTATATGTAATCATGTAATTATTTAGGTTGGAAAAGACCTTAAAGATCATGGAGCCCAACTGTTAACCAAGCAGTGCCAAGTCCACCAGTAAACCTTGTCCCTAAGTGCCACATCTACACATCTTTTAAGTACCTCCAGGGATGATGGCTCAACCACTTCCCTGAGCAACCTATTCCAGTGCTTGACAGCTCTTTTGGTAGAGAATTTTTTCCTAATATCTAATCTAAACCCTGGTGAAATTGGAGTCCATCTCCTGCTTTTCTAAATAACGTTTTCACTCTTCTTTTATTTGCGTTTTGGTTTTGTTTGCTTTTTTGTTTTTTCTCATTCCACCTTAATGGTTTTATGTAGTTTATTAATACAAATTGAATAACAGATCTTTATTACGTAACTGAGCTCTCTTATAAATTCATTTCAATAGTAAGAAAGAAAGTGGAAAGATTAGCACAATACAGATCTTCTGCATTGCATCAAGAAGGTCTGTGCAAGACAGAAGAGAAAATAATTGGTTTCTATACTTTGTTTAATCTATAGAGGGATAGAATGGATAAACCTTGTGTGTAAAAGGGCACCAGTAAGATTAAACACTTAATTATGGTGATTCTAATTTACATTACCAGGGTTAAATTCAGGGTGAGAAATTTTCTACCCCAACACACTGGCAAGGGAAATTTTCACCTATTTCTGAAATAAGACAAAAGGACAGGCATTAACAGCAAGACAATCCTGTACCTCTTCTGCAACTGCGTTGGCATTGAAAATTTTAATCAGTTGGCTTAAGAACAATTACTTTCAAGAAAGCATGTGAGAGTGCACACAGAGTTGCTCCTATTGGTTTATGTTTCCGCTAACTAGTTTGCAGCTTTTTCTTTAATGTCTCCATTTGCGAAACAACAGATTATTATTATCACTGAAGGGGGCTGTTGGAGGCCATGTTTGAATTTAAAAGGTTTTGTGCTACCTTAGTAACTTGTTCTCTACCTCAGACAATAAAGGGAGGGAGAAAATCACCAGAATGGAACACCTGATGTCCTTTCCCAAGTCCATCAGCTTCATCAGACTCAATCTATTTACATGAGAGTTTATTCTTTTTTTCTTTACCTCTGTGTATGTTTATCTTCCTTCTTTTGTGAGTCTTCTCATAGAATGACAGCTTGCAGCTCCTGTGTCTCAGCTACTTCTGTGTATTTGAAAAATTCTTGGTGATAATTGTTTTAAATATTCTACTCACATAGATGATACTATGACTATCACATTTAAATAGATACCTGTGTTAGCTATACATATATGAATATACATATAGTCACTAGGTAATTTAATTCCTATGGAAAAATATAAATGGATATTAACTTTCTTAATCTCTTTCGTCTCAAGGAATGATAAGTGGTGGTAATGGATAGAAAGAGGCAATAGACTGATTCAGTAGCTCTAAAAATCATTGACCATCTGTAACTGATGTTCTTCCAGTCACAGTTCCACACACTGTGATGTGAAGGGACCTCCTCTGCTGGCTCACCAGGACACTGTCCACCTGCCAAGTGCAGCCAAGCCACTGTACTCTACTGTACAACCTCATATGCTGGACATGACAGCTGATACCCTTCTGGCTTCAAGAAGAGAGGATAGTTTAGGCAGGTGAGATTCAGGTTCACCGTTGAGTACAAACACTATTCAATGGCCACATCTTCTTATAAGCTGTGATAAGAAAGAGATAATAGGGAAGTGGGTGGGAGGAAAGAGCACAGAAATGGGTAAAGCTGGGGGATAGCTACCAGAGCAAAAATATTCCTGCTTCCAGGTCACTAAGACATACTGCCTCCCACCCAGTAGCTAAAAAGATTCAGGGAAGGGATCATAACTCTCTCTGACACAGTCCCTTCCTTGGGATGCTCCCAGAGAAGCATCATTACATGCCACCCCGTACTCAGGACACAGCCTAGGGGCATGATGTAGCCCACAGACACCAGTGACGGAAAAGACCTATTAGGTCCATTTAGACAATTCCCCAGACATTGCAGGGGCCTTCCCTTCCTGCTACGTCCAGCCCTGCTAGCCTTGGGCATGAAACTGTCATATAGCTGATGGGTTTGCCACTTCACAGGCTCACATGTTTCTGGGACTTCTGACACTGGGCTTCAGCAATTTTTCAGATGTATAATAGATGATGGTTTTGTGACTGCAAAGTCCCCATGACCCTCAGTGTGTCAATGTGGATAACAGCACAATCTTTAATGTTGGTTGAGTTGACAGTACAGCACCTGTAGCAGATGAGTCAAAATAGGGTCAAAATAGGGTCTGTGAACAGCAGAGTTGATCTGGTACCACCTGGGACATGCACAGGAGTGGTGCAAAAGTAATTTTACTGAGTAAAGTAGGGAAAAATGGCCACAGTCTGTGGTAGGGGTGTGGGTATGTTACAAAGCAATAGCTAAAGGAAGTGTTTAGCGTTCGCAATGCTCCTCTGAGGGCTTCTTCCTCATTCAATGACACAAAGAGCAGGAAAGGTCAAGTTTGTTCTGACTTAAGCCTTCAAAGTCCACATGACACATTGCCACAGGAGGTTTTTTGCCCTTAGAACAACATGGTAATAGATTTGGGTATGAGACAGCATGGGGCTTTTTTTTGCTTATTTTTATGGAGCTACAACAGTATCTATTAGTTCATAGTCCTGGCACATCTCCATAATGCTTCCCTTGTTTTTCCCTATTTAATATTCTACTCTTCTGTCCAGAAATTAAGGGATGTAGGGAGCCAAGTTTATATCCATCTTTCATTCCTCCTGTTGCCTTGCCTCTTCTTCCTTTGCTAGAGGCACAGCATAAGCAAATAAATCACTTTATTTCTCTTACCTAACTGTATTCAAAGTGCAAGTAGTTCCTTTAGGAGCATCAGAACATTTTATTCCCCTGCATGATATCTGAATTCACACTCTGTTGCTTGAAAAACAAAAAGTTAAAAGAAATAAAGACAAAGAATTAGTGTGAATGTCTTAAAGAAAATTAAATTCAATGAGGGGAAAAAAGAGAGAGAGAGACATACCTGCAGAGGGAGCAGCACACACTTGTGTGCTTTCTTAAGGATTTAAAAAATGGAACCAAGGTACACTCAAGAGCTGAGAAAAGCCGTGGGGATTTTTTGGTTTGGTTTGGTTTTGATTTTCTTTTTTAAATCATTCTCCTCTTTAGAATTTAAGAATCTAGATTTTCACTGTAAGAAATTTAAGAAGTCACACTGCTTAGCTCTTTTCAGAGTTCAGGCAGTCAGTGGTGCAGTATAAAGACTTAAATCTAAATTTAATGGGATTAATCAAGCATTCTCTCACTGAAGAATACAGATGGAACCTTGAAAGTCAGCATAGTGAGAAGCCAAACTGTTAGATGGGTAAATGTAGGTGTGGAGAATTTCATTCCTCCTTAGGGTGCCTGTGTACCTGCCTGCATAGATATGAACCACTTTACCTCCCTACTACAGCATTAAAATGGAAACTGTAGCTTCCCTTACAGTGGAAGGTTTAGGAGGGGATAAATATGTTAATTTTAAAAAGTTATGCCTGCATAAACATGAGCACCAGGGCTAAATAAGTATCTTGAAAATTTACTATCAGAAAGTTTAAAAAATTGTCAAGCTTTTGCAATGTTTCCTCATATCTCTTTCCCCCTCACTGTTCTGAACTTGTCAGTTCCCCATTATGGGTTCCTTTTGTCACCTGAGCTGTCCCTGTACTCATGCCCTGAACACTGGTTGGTTCAGGCTTTAAACCCAATGTGGTATTTACTACTACTTTAACCACTACTACTACTTTAACCACTAACTCCTTTTAATCACTACTTTAGCCTGTAGTGGTTAAAGGCAACATTTCTTAGAAGCCACAAAGTCTCTTATTTGGAAATAAAGGCTTCCTTTCTCAGAACCTTCTCAGTGAGGCAGGAGCTGCAGACCTTGTCTTGGGCCTGCCTGGTTTCATAGATGAAGCATGGGCTCTCACAACTGGGTTTGCATCCCACAGGTCTTGCCTCTCCCTGCCTCAGAAATTTGCTATCACAGTGTCATGGTCCTTCTATGGTCTGCAGGCAGGTGAATGAGGTACAGTTGGGTGGCCTCATAGGTGGTCCAGCAATGAGTCATGCCTGACTCACTGTTAGAGAGCAGGAGAAAGCATGTAGTGTAAATAAACAACTTGGACAGAGACTGACAACTAGTGCCCATATTTGAAGGAGACCCAGAGGAGGATGTTTAACACAATTCCAGGAAGCTAAACTAGTCTTTTCCACTCTGCCGTCTTTGGGATCTACACTTCCTTCATTAATTACCATTTAAATAATATTTGTTGGAAGCTAAGCAACCAAATTTTACAAATATTTAGGATTGGGTCTCATCTGCATTTACACAATCACCAATATTTCTTGATCTGTACTGGAAACTTTTCTCTTGCTGTACCTGGGAATTATATCTGTCCTTTGTTCACAGTTGTATATGCGCTGGATCCTTCATGTTCTGTAAATAAATTTCATTCACAGGTCCTTTTCCTCCTACCTGTCATTATTTTTCCCCAAAGGTGTGATCTTACATCTTGGCCTTATGGATGGAAAAACAACAAGCGTGGTGCTAGCACCAAAGTGGAAGCATACAGCCAAAACTCCTTTAATTAGTTGCCACAGTTCACCAAGGAAGCTATGTAGCTTTAAAAAGTATTGTCTTGGCCCAGTGCAGTGGCCCCAGCTAGTTCTGTCCCTTTTTGAGATTCTCTGCCTTGTTCTATGCTGTATGTTGTCCCCTATGGGGAAGACTTCTGGTGAAACAAATTAGAAAATACTGTTTTCCTTTCTTTGAAATAAGCATATAGATCAAGGATAAGAATAAAATTTCATTTTTGTGATACTGCTTTTTTGTTGTTGCTTCTACAGTTGTACCTGGAGTTGAAAACTAAGCCAGGACTGGTGAGATTATAGAAGAGAGATTCTCTCTCTGATAATCTAAGTGCTGAACTTCAAATGTGCACACCATTTTACCCAGAGGTAGCCATTTTTGAGTCAGAAATTTCATACAGCTGTTTGGACTTCCTCTGGAAGAAACTGGTGGTGGGGGGGATACCTCCAGACAAAGAACAGATTCACTCAACATAATTTTCTATGATAAAGGGATAAAACACCTTCTGGAGCTGTCCCAAGTCTTAGTTCAAACTACTTCTTAGTTATAAACATTATTTCTGACATGTTTTTGGCCTGTCTCATTTGGAATTCTCTAGACTTTTGTTTGGAGGGTTACAAACATCATGGAATGTTTCTAACATGGACAAAAATGGATCAGGTTGGTTCCTTTAAACTTACACAGCCCTCCAACTCTATGCCAGCAGGTTTTATGGATTCACACACCTTGATATGCCCTTATGCTAAAACACAGACTACAGAGCACATCTTCTGTTTCATGTTGTGAATGCACCCCTTGAGGGGCTGCAACAAAATTATCTCATAATTTAGGAACATTTTATGTTAAATGCACATATGCATACATATGTTGCTGAACATGTTTTACAACCACAGGGCACCACAGCAGAGCAGAAAGCAATTCAAATCCAGGTACTGTGCAAGGTGAACCTAGTGTGCACATGACACTTGGTTTAGAGGCTATAGAGTTGTCTCCATCCCTGGTTTATGTAACAATTAGAATTGCAGAGTAATTTAGGTTGGATACAAATGAAGTAAATGCTGAAAGTCATCTGGTCCAACCCCTTCCCTAAAGTAGGGTAACTTTTGGATTAAGTGTATTGATCTAGCTTAGATTTTTTGAAGGTTAAATTAAGTTATAGTTATGCTGTTCCTAAATATTAGCAGGAGTTGGGTGCACCCATTCTGGGCCACAGATATTCTGATGCTTGCAATATAAATCCAGTTGTTCAGTTGTCCAGTTGTTGTGAGCAAAAAACAGAATTAGATCTCCTGACTTACCTCCAGAAGGAGGTAATCCTTACTAACTTTGTGTTAACATAGCAGTCATAGATATTCCCCATTGCTGGAACCCATCTTTCTTTAAAACTATGTTATTCAAAAAGTTACCCTCATGCTTTTGGGTCTATAAATTAGCATTTTTTCCTAAACAGTCCCCACCACTGTTGGGGAAATAGCACAGGGACCATTCCTGATAGTTGGCTTAGATACAGCTATTTTAATTTAAGGGGAATAAAGTTTAATTGTGCTGGTGCAGACCATTCCTTATTAGTTAACCTCCATGCCTTGCAGCCACAATTAATTTAACTGCAAAGACATAGCCAGCACCTCTCCCTTAGAAATAAATTTTATGTTTTTTTCCCCCATATGGCCTAAGTGATCCTCTCCAAGTACAAGTGTCATTTCCTCTCCATTTTATAGTGGTAAAAACAAAATACCTCATAGAGCATATATGGTAATGGAAATCTTTAGAAAAGATTTTACCATATTCTCCTTGCAGTACTAAGTAAAACAGTACTTGTGGTATCTCACTCTCACTATGCCACATTGCTTAATCACATTATTCAGTGCTTCCATTTGCTCTAATTCTTCTTCAGTTGGAAGCCTTTTCTGCTGTGAGTAGAACATTTACAACCTGCCTTTTTACTGTTCATGCAAAAAGTAGCATGTTTTTAACTTCTGAAAACTCATTCAAGGAGACAGCATCATTTTTGTACATGGCGTTCTCTGAGAGTGCTGTGCATCCTGCATGCTTGGTTGGTAGCAGCTTAATGCTGTCATGGTCCTCCAGGGGCTTGTCCCATGTGGTTGTAATTAACTTTTAATGTCTGCCTTCAGGGCAAAACACTTAAGGGGTTAACCAGTTCTCTCCAAAAGAATGAATAGTTAAATGCTAACATACGTTTATCAATATATTCCACAATGTGGAGGAAAATACCTAGATATGTTTTCTTCTGCTTGTATCATATTTGTCTTATTCAGAGTCACTTGCCATCTTAAGAGTGAAGATTATTCTTTCACATTTTATAACATAAATGTTCTTGCTACATGCTTAACACAATCTTACTTAAGTAGCTGAGTCAGTGTGAAACTTTGTTGGACCAGATCTCATTGACATTTAACCACTGCAAGCATTTCCAGTCTTTCTTTCTCCCTTAAGTACATGTTGCATCATGCTGAGACCTAGGAGAGTGTCTTAGTACAAGGACGTATATGACTTTGAATTAACCCATACAGACTTTACTTAAAATATTACCAGAGATATGGGGAAGGTTATTATATAAGAGCATAACTACTTCATCAACTGACATCAGTGAGAATCAATTCCTAAACAAAGTGTCACCTGAGGTATAGTAGGGTATCCAAGGCACCTATTCACTGCTTAAAATGAAACTACACATCTATATTTGGTGAACCCAATCTCACTTTAAATTTCAGTGTCCTCAAAGGACCCAAGAAGAAGGATTCAGCTCCTCAAGCATGGATGTCTAGAGCTATTTCAGTCATTATGGGCTATCCTGTTTGTCCAGAAGAGTTCAGAGCTCCTGTAAGTCCCTTGATTCCCAAGAGCATCCCCAGTGACACCAGTTCATTGTGTTAAGGAAATAAAATTATTCTTACTGAATTAAAACCGTACAAACTGCCATCTTTCGGTGGATATCTGACGGAGCTCCAAATGAACTGTTGCATATGTAGTTTGCAGACTAGCACAAAAATATCTGACTTGGAAACAAGAAGCTTAGCAGGAGGGTTGTCTGGCTTCTTATTCTGTAGTCACCACATCTGCAGCAAGCTCCCAGCACTGCATGGTGTGGACATGCCTCGAAGGTCTGTTCTAAGGCTGGAGCAAGCCAGTGAAAGAAAGGCCAATGCTCTCAAAGCATGCTGAGTGAGCCCACAGAGGGGGTTGAACTTCTCAAGAAGATGAAAGATTGAAAGAATAAAAACCAAACCAAAACCATTTCTGCACAGCTTTGCTCCTGTACGCTGGGCTGTGATTTTTTATCTTTCTTCATTGATGTCCAGTCCAGGAATCTTGAGAGAGACTTAAGGGAGCATAATATAGTATAATATTTTTTCCTTTTAGATGTAGCAGAAGATTAAGTCTGTGACCTGAAGATCTCCAAACTAATTCATTCTGTTCTTAAAGAAGTTGTAATAGATTCAATTGCTTTAATGACATACACTACAGACGGAGAAATACTTGGATAAAACGTTAATATTCTGTGGGAATTTAGCTCCAGATTCTCTAGGGTATGTTAAAATCAGGATACAGTAATTCAGACACACTCTATTCCAACCAACCCATCCCATCATGTCCCAATGGTTTGGACAGTCACATGTTTCCAGACTCAAATTCATCATCTCTGGTGAGTGCAACAAACAGCTGGCGTACCACCATGCTCTTCACCAGGAAAGCCTAGCCTTTCAGCTATAATATCTCATGGCCTCCCTGCTCATCAGTATCTGAAGCTAATACCAGTCTTTGTGATCTACTGAGCCTGAAAAGTGGGCACATTTTGCCTTGTCTGCTGTGGGAACACAAACCTTCAGCAGTGAAACAAATTGATCTCCAAGTTGACAGCTAAAATCTCCAAAAGCTGATTAAAAGGTGTAGATAGAATCAAATTATTACATGGCTTAGCCACTTTTCGTTCATGTATCTTCAATAACAAACTCCAGGATGATGATCATCCCACTTTTAGAGTTGGATGGGAACAAGGCACAAAAAAATAAACTGTTCTTACATTGCTTAGCAAATTAGTAACACATGTAAGGTAAGCACCAAGATCTTGTGAGCAATAGTTTTTCAGCTGTCCACACTGTACAATGACCGTACAATGTTGCAATGAAATATCTGCTGGCTTCAGGCTGTTAATTCTCTGCATTGACAGCCCATTCTATAGAGACATGACTGAGCTACATTAACTTTTATACACAGTAATTTCCCTATTGTTGACTTGATCTGATCTCACTGGAGAGCTGCTGTCAGTATTCCTCAAAGAAATTAGGCTACATTAAACATCTTCGACTGGTGCTGATGCAGAAACTTGCAGTCTTCAGTCAAATATAGCTACATTTGCAAAAACGAAAAAGTGAAAAGGAAAGGGCCTGATACGTAGCTTATTAGGGATTTCAGAAAACACTTTATACACTTCTGTGTGTATTTTCTGTGACTCCAGAATGTGTCTTTGACTTTCAATTTATGAAGTCTGATTTATAAACCAATTCTTCTGCATGTCAAAGAACACAGCTATGAGGTAAGGCCTCGTAAACCATATCACAATGTTGTCTTCAGTGTTTTTAAGGTTCATACATATATTTATGAGCCAAGAGTCAACCTTAAACAGCAGATTTCATTGATGTTAGGAGACATCTGGAGTAGCAATCACTGCTATGACACGTGGTATGCAGAGTTACACTATGACACTTGGTAACTTCCAGTTAAATCATCCACTTTTAAGGAACATCTCAACGTTATGAAATCAAAAGAAAGTAGTGCATACCTTTTCCACAATCCTCTCCCCTCAGTATTATAAGAAACTAAACCCAACTATGTCAGCTTAGACTGCATGTGCTTCTAAATTAGTCTCCTTTTCCAATATTGTTGGAATAGGTGGACACTGTAAGAGTAAGGTCCCAGTCCACATCCAGAAATAGCATAATTATCTACCTTTTGACTCTTTCATGCTCTTTTTTTAAGTCTACAGCTATTTAACATCTTCCATGCAATCACATATTTCTTCAAACTCTTCTATAATAAACAAAAAGTTAATGTTTTATGAAAACTATATGGTAGCAGATTGGAAGTATTCTATATTGCTGTTAATAAATTACATTCATTGTAATTAGCACACTTTTTGAAAGTAATTTTGGCTGAAGCTATATAGATAGAACTGAAATTAAATCAAAACTTTTTTTCTGAATGATCTGCTCAGTGCTAAAGAGAGCTAATAGGACCTTTTGTTCATTTGATATTATCTGAATTACTCCACAACTGAAAACTTTAATTTTGCATCCAGTCAGTTAGTACTCGTACAAGCAATTTTCAGAGTATAAAGCAGAAGCAATATCCAGAGAAGATTTTTATTTAAAAACTGATTTATGCTGGTGGTAGGAACTGGTGTAGCTAAGTTTTATAGCACAGATATGACCAGATCTTGCCATCAGGCTGCAAAGCAAGAGAATAGACTTGGTAATGGTGTAAATGTATTTTCACAGGTGGATTGAATGTGTCAATTTAATGTGTATTTTCACAGGTGTATTGAAGTGGTCAAGTATGACTAACTGCATCATAGACATTTCTATTTGAGCTAATCTACACTGTCTTTTACTGACAGTGGAGAAAAACTAACATGCCTCAGACTTTCCTAACCCTTAACTTATTCTTTTCTTTGATCCTAATTTAGAGACAACTCTTAAATCACTGCAAGTGTCAGATGCAACTGAAAACTGATTCTTTTTTGGTATGCCAGCATTTGTTTTACCCAGTATCAGCCATATGGAAGATAAACAGGCATTTAGTCTGAGCTAACCATGTGCATGCTGATTTTCAGTGGAGAAAGAGGTCTTTCCATAAGATTGTGGAAAGCCATTGCAAGACCAGTGTGACAAATGGCCTCCTTGCAATTTCTTTTCTCTCTCTCTTGCATATAGAAATCTACAGGTTAAATTAGACTGTACCTTCCGGTGATTACACTTAGGTGAGATTAATTTTTCCTCTCAGTGATATCCACAAAACACCCCCTTATGCATACATATAAGAAACACACTCATAAGTGAATGGTATCATATTAAACTTTAATGGTGTCAAGAAATATTCTATTTTTGGTGTCAAATTGTTTATCTTCTTTTCCCCCTTTAAAAACATGGTCTTAACTATTAGTTACTGTGCACGTTCTTCAACTTTTTTGTGTCTTTTCTTTGGGGAATACCTAAGTAAAAAAAAATCTCAGACTTTAAAAGATGTTTCAACTTTTAGTAATTAGGCTCTGGTGAGCATTGCAAGAATATTTAATGCTCTGCTGCTCCATCTGAAGAGGATCTGGAGACTTACAAAGAATTACAAGAGCACAATCTACAAAAAATAAAGAGCATGTTGTCAAAGCATTCTCTGAAAAGCTTTCAGATGAGAAAGTTTTCTAGTGTTTCTTTAGAAACAGGCAGTGGAGAGAGTCTCACGGCATTAAGGTAGCTTTTTTTTTTTGTTTTTCACTCCCATCCATAAGAGCAACTTGTTAGCTTTTTTCCACCTCATGATCATTCTCGGAGATGAGCATTAAAGAGAATTTGGAAATGGAAGGCCTTTCTATCTGCAGCAAGCAGGGTCAATTCAGTGTGGCAGCTGCAAGCTGGTGACATAGACCTATATTGACACAACCCACTTTTTGCTGCAGAATCACAAAGTGAAAGCACCCGGGGCTCTTCTGCTTTTTTCAATAAGATACGAATTTTTGTCTTCCTTCTATTAAGAGGAGATCTGTCATCTTGACTTGTACACTAAATGGTCCATTTTGACTGCCTTGTTTGTGTCCAATCCCAGCCAGGATCTGGAAACATGTGTTAACATACAGCATGTTTGGGGGCGAGCGGGAAGGGCCTGAGGCTAGACTCCCTGATGTCTGCTGGAGGGTAGTCAATAATCATTAGCCCTTCAAGTGGAAGATGCCCAACATAAACTGTATTAATTTATTTTAAAAAATCTTTAAGCCACAGGGAAATGAATTTTAGAGAATGCAGCTTCCCTGAAGTAACAAAGCAGTAATAAAGACGTAGTGCCATGTAAGTGAAATTCCTGGCTTATTTGGGGGGCATGTTTTTTATCAGTGTGTCTTCAGCCAGAGCAATGGGAATATATTAAAAGCAATTATCCCATGCATGTCTGTCACTTAAGTTCACCCCTGTGGTGATAAAGAAGTGCAATTTGCCACAAGTCTTTTCTGATTGCCAACATTTCAGCATTAGCCATAGAGCTAAACCTGCAGCAATGGGGGAAGTTCTAACGTTCATTGTAGTCAACATGAGGTAAACGAAGCTGGGCTTTTTAATTTTATTTTTGATGGAGTTCAAAGAAATCAACTTTGTACTAATTAAATATTCAGAGAAACTGTGAAGCTTCTCATCTAACTGTGAGTATTTATGTGTGGATAGGTGTCAGTGGCAGGCCAAACATTGCTTTCATTTATATTTCCAGCCATCCTGGAGTGAGTGGAGTGGAATGGTGTTGATGGAAAGACTTATTTAGCATATTTATTTGTATTTCTACTTTTTTCTGCTGCATGTATATATCAAAAATTTTAAAGTACTAGTAAAAAATTTCCAATAGAAAGGAGTGAACATGTAAAATAGCATTCAGTGCACCTAACATTTGAAGTCCAAAAGTGAGCAATTAGTCTTGCTCCTTGCAGATGATATAAAGAATCAGGTACCTCCAGAGGGTAATTCAATACATCCTAAAGTAAATGGAGTGAGCTGACCTCCTGAGGTACCTACTTATGTCTTTTGGCTATGAAGAGATCTTTGATCTCTAGCTGAGATCAGTTGCCCCACTTTCATATATATGAAATCATGTGAGAAGTATCCCAGTGGAAATATGGAAGGACTTCCTTAATGATCAGGTCCAAATTAACCTAGTGTGTCATCAGCCAAATCAGTTTATCACAGCTATTATTTCAGAGAAAAAAAGCCCTGGCAATAAGAACTATGGATTCTTCTGTTTACGTTTTAACACTGTTAACATTAATCATTTTTACATTATTAACATTTAACCAGTGAAATACATTAAATGTATTATGAGAAGTTCCTCTAAGCATGTGACAGTCAACAACCCAGCTGATCTTCACCAATGCATGCAGCGGGGCAACAAAGAGGAGCTGGAAGCCACCATAATACTAGAAAGCTATGGAAAGGTCCTACACCTGGGTTGGAGCAATCCCCGGCACAGCTACAGGTTGGGCAGAGAAGAGATTCAGAGCAGCCCTGCACAGAAGGACGTGGGGGTGTTGGAAGATGGAAAAATGAACATGAGCTGTCAGTGTGCGCTTGCAGCCCAGAAAGCCAACCGTGTCCTGGGCTGCATTAAAAGAAGCATGACCAGCAGGTCGAGGGAGGTGATCCTGCCCCTCTACTCTGCTCTCGTGAGACCTCACTTGTGAGTATTGTGTGCAGTTCTGGCGTCCTCAACATCAAAAGGACATGAAACTGTTGGAGCAAGTCCAGAGGAGGCCCATGAGGATGATCAGGGGGCTGGAGCAGCTCCCATATGAAGATAGGATGAGAAAGTTGGGGCTGTTCAGCCTGGAGAAGAGAAGGCTGCGTGGAGA
>JAOEHX010049176.1:3042-36783 GCA_025448015.1 Bolborhynchus lineola | reverse complement strand
CCAGAAGTGCTCACAATTAACAGGGATTCTTTTTAATATTTTTTTTAAGATCAAAAAGATACATGGAAAAGAAAATAAACTTTACCTTTCAATGCCTAAAGTGTGCACATAAAACAGGCACAAAGAAACAAATGTGTATTCCCATGATTCCTACGTCACTAATACAGCAGAGGCAACAATCTGTACAATAAAATGCAGCTGCAGAGGAAAGGAATTTCAATAACTCATCTGGAATACTTTTTAAAAAATGTTGGTTTACTTTAAAATGCATAGTGATCAGAAAAAAACGCTCAGCAAAGAGAAGCAGCTAAACCCCCACAGACACAGAAAGCATCCCCCATCAATTCTTAAAGCATATTTCAATTAGGACTTAATTTTGTCACAAATCACAAGAATAATATACAACTGGCTAAGGAGCTACATGATAAATAATTGGGAAAGAGAATCTATCCATGCACTAGTTAAATACAGCTAACCTCTTTACAGTACACAAAAAACATTCATTAATAATGTAGTGTAAAGACTGAAATGTAAAGAGAAAGAGAGAGAAAATACATTACTGATTTTATTAATTCAAGTTCAGGCATCTACTTGTGTTACAGCACAGCTGTCAAAAGGCGAGAATGAGTAAATAATAAAACAGAGTGTTTTTCTTTCTTTCCACATTATTCTATAACTGAACACCGATGGGCAGTGAAGCAATCATTCTGCTGTCCAACTCATGAGGCTGCTGTGGTGTCCTAGTTCTGCATCTGTTCAAAGAACTTGTAAGTGGGATTTTCATAGCCATTTTGCTGCATCTTGGAAAGGTGACGCTCCTCTGGTGTCACTGCAGCATCCACCTGTCGTGCGAAGAAACCACCACCATCAGATTCTCGCTTCAATCACAACATATCCCACATTTCCCTACTTCACAGCGATCCAACGTACTTCATACCCTCCCCTGTACATTTCGGCAGAAAGCACTGTATGAAACACAAGACAGAGTTTGACAGGTTCTTCCCTGCCCGAAAGTAAGTTAGGTCCTGAGTCAGCTCAGCCCAAATCTCACAAGAAAGTCTAAATAAAAGTCTAAAATAAAGGTGGCTGGCAAGTGACAGGGATACTTCTCCACTAAGCTGAGTATTAAACCGAAAATCTGGGGGCCCTTGCTTTATCTGAAGAGACAACTGCCTCTGAAAGCTCTTCAAGTTACACGGGACTGTGAGCAGCACCATGACAAATCAGTAGAAAGCTCTGCAACCAGCAACAAATGAAAAACCAGCAAACAGCTTTGAAGAGCAAGAGGTGTCCTTTCCAGCTTGGACAGTCACGGTTAACTTTTCAGAGAGAGTAACATGCAGGAGAAGGTAAGGCAAAAGGAACAATTCTGCACGACTGCTGCAGGACTTCAAAACTAGCTGACCAACTCAACAATCACAGTTTGGATTCTGTTGTCTGGCTCAGGAAGCATGAAACTCCACTGACAAAAAAGGAGGCACGTTTTGCATCTCCCCACTAGTCATTATTAGATTTCTCTCTCTCCCCTCCCCCCCCCTCGGATATGTATTGGTATCTATACTTAGAATCAACTGCACCTCAAAAGGAAAGAAAAAGCTCGCTAAGAAGCTGCAGGAAGTGGCTTGAAGCTGCCTTCTGTTTGTATTGTGCTCTCAGATTTGGGGCAGGTGCTGTGAACTCAAGAACAAAAAAAATTGAACTGGGAAAAATGAGGGTCACAAGGAAATGCCAAAAGTGGCCAGTCACAAGGTGAGCAAAAGATCCCATTGCACTCATGGAAATAGAACTCCTCTGGCTCCAAGGCTGAGTTTGGTTCAGTTTAGTGACAAAAAAGCTTGATGTGTCTGCGCTGGTGTAAATATTTCTACTTAACCAAAATTGACCTTTCTTGATTACTTAGAATGCAGGCATAAAGACAGCTCAGTCAGGACTTCTCCACTGAATACCTGCGGTGGCTCCACAAATTATCTTCTTCCTTCACTGAACATTACAGTAATACAAAACTCCATCAAATTAGAGAGGGCAAGAACAGTCTCTAAATGTTAATGAAGTATTTTACCTCTGCCGTACAAGCTCAATAGCTGTCGTGTATTCAAAACCTACCATATCCTGGCTATCTTGCTAACCACCTACGAAAGCAGAGCTAAGCAAGCCTGCCTGTCAGCTATTTCACTTGTTATCTGGGATCTCCAGTGTTTGACAGCTCTTAAGAGAGAAGATAAAAAGCCAATTTTACCTTGTTAAAATTTAACATCAGGGAAGTGCCTTAAACTCTAGGTATGCACATTTTCCTTTGGATTCCTATAAGCAATGACCTTTAGGAAAAACATCCATTTAACGTTTAGCATGAAAATCACCTTTTAGATAATGGAAAGTGTATTCTCTCAAGAAGCCTTATACAGCAGTCTAACTTACTCCATTCTTTAAGTAAAAAAACAAAAGAGAAGTACCTATGTCTGATGCTCATTTAAAATCTACTCTACAATACTGGACAGAGCTTAGTGAGGACAGACTATGACCTTCGGTAAGTTGTTCCCTGATTCCCTGGAGAAAGATTAAGGTTATGTCCTTCCATGCCTGGGACAAACACAGGCTGTTCAGCTTACTGAGGTAGGTTATACTGCAGTAGCACCGTTCCCACAGTATCACCAGAAAATGGCTCCTCTCAGAGCCATCTTCTCTCCTGATGGTCTTTTGTCTCTTTCTGAAGAAATGGCCCTTTGTGGCACATGTATTTGACTGCTCAGATGAACTGCTACCCCGAAATCTGATCCATTTTCATATTTGTGTCCCTTCCAAATCTCCTTGTCTATGTTTCAACTCTCAAACTGCATTTTCAATCAACACTGTACCTTCCATCAAATCTCTTTTTCTTACACAATAATTACACATTTTTGTGAATTGCCCAACTTTGAGGGCCACATAGTGCTTTTACTTGCAAGCTGCTGTGAAACTGTAGCTGGGAGTCCTGAGCTTTCCAGCAAGTCCCTGACTCCTGCCGGCAGGGAGCAGGATGCCAGGCAGAAAGGACTGCTGGCCTAGGCTGACACAGTGCTGCCTGTGTTTATGATCCTGCAATGTAACTTGACCTTTTTTGTTGTTAAAATACTGCCATTAAAGGCTGTTTTGCCTCCTCCTTCCCCCTTTGCGTTTTTGTGCAGTAATTCTCTGATGCAACAAGTCCCAAATCCATCTATTTCTTCACCTTCTGTGACATGCTCTTAGGCAGTGAGATCCTGTTTATAGAGAGAGGTCACTCTTTAAGCTGCTCTTTACAGATTCCCCTTTCTCAGACATTTGGTGGGGGGCAGAAGGGAGCCTGTTTTTCTTTCCCTGCTCCCTCCCTCTCCAAAAGTAACAAAAGAAACTCATTTTCCTGAAGGATGCAAGCTCTTCTGGGCCAGCCCACACCAGTGGTGAGTGCTCAGCTTGGCTGTCAACAATCATTGTGATCCATCAAGGACAAATGAACCCCAGGGAATTTCACAGTAGGTCTCCTCTTCAACCTCTAAACACAAATCCCCAAGACATTCCTGTACAAGGAGGGGCTCAGCACCCAGCACACAGCTGTGCACTTGCATTTTAAAGACTCATCCATGTCTGCTGCTGAAGCCTCACCTATGCCCAGGAGAGAAGGCAGTGGTGGGGCAGAGTGAAAGGTAGTGAGAGATGCTATTGCTGTTTGGCAGAGCACTTGTTTCCAATGTATGTCATCAGTGTAACAGCAGTAGGTCCTAACAAACTCATTCCATACAGGTTTTGTACAAACACATAAAAGGCCTAATCTCTGCCCCGAGGATCATGCCAATTTAACAGCATTAACTACTTCCCTTGTGACAACTTTGCCATATGCCATCCGCTGCTGCTGGAGTTGTCACTAACATGGCTTGGAAGGGAAGAACAAAGCAGGGAAAACAGCAAACAGATGAAGCCTTTTTCAGCACTTACAGAAAATAAGAATACACAGCAAGTGCACAGGAAAAGCCACCCTTCCTTTCATTCTTGAAGGGGCTGCTGTAGCATCAATTCAGTCCTGGCTCTTGTGCACAATACCATGCTACTGAAGTATCTACTGCTTCTCCAAATCAAGAAGCAAGACCTCATAGCAGCCTTCCAATATCTGAAGGAAGCCTACAGGGATGCTGGGGAGGGACTCTTCATTAGGGACTGCAGTGATAGGACAAGGGGTAACAGGTTCAAAATTAAACAGGGGAAGTTTAGATTGGATATGAGGAAGAAATTCTTTACTGTGAGGGTGGTGAGGCACTGGAATGGGTTGCCCAGGGAAGTTGTGAATGCTCCATCCTTGGCAGTGGTCAAGACTGGGGGTGGACACAGCCTTGGGTGGCATGGTTTAGTGTGAGGTGTCCTTGCCCATGGCAGGGGGGTTGGAACTGGATGATCTTAAGTTGCTTTCCAATCCTAACTATTCTATGATTTTATGCCTGGGAGCATCTTCCTTTCTGGGAGGCTCCTCCACTAGGCTGGGATGCAGAGGAGGGGTATGCCAGAATCTGCTGTACTTCATACTTAAGCTCCAAACAACACTGTATTGAACTCTGTACCCAGTTTAGATTAAGCCTCCCACTCAGCACTTCTTATTCAAGGGCTAGAAGACATGATAAGCATACAGCATAACCTGCTTGTGGGAAAGAAATGGGCTAAGACAACAACATAAATAAGAGAATCAAAGAAAGTGCAAGGGTAAAGAATTCACGAGAAACCAGAGAAACTTGGACGAAAACCAGGAAGGAGAAAAAGATTAGGAAAAAATATGAGAAAGGACAGTAAAACCAGGCAGAATTTTTAACGCCCCTGCACAATATTCCATATTAAAGAGTCCCACTTTGCTAAAACCAGTTTGTAGTGAAAGCCCAATAACCTCTGAAACGTGGCATTTATAGATGAAAGGGATTCACTGAGGCTCCTAGTTGCAGTCAATTTTTTTCTTTAAATTTCCCCTTTAGCCTTCAAAATGACTAGTGCTGGTACTTCCTCTCCTTCCTGTAGCTGTCTGCTGCAGGGTAATCCATCTAGCTGCCAACCTACATGCACTATTGCTCATCCTCAATGCTGCCTTTTCTACTCCCTTTTACCCATTTTGACTCTGCCAAACTCTTCCTCATTTTCCTTACAACCTCTTCCTTAGGTATTGCTCTGCCAAACAACATGCCCTGAACCAGATTACCTCCTTGTCAGTAAATCCCTAAAGCCCTTGATCATTTTAAGAAGCTTTTTGCACCCATTATGGAGGTGACAGAACTTGAACGCAGCACATAAGAGGTGTGGGTACTCTGGCACTGCTGAGAAGCAGTCTTGAGACTTCTCTTTTCTGCAACATGATGCCTCTTGAGAAAACAGTTCGATGGGTAGATAGCCTCTGTTGAGTCTGTTTGTCCACCTATCCCCTTCTGCTCCATCAGCCTATGGATCTTTCACAAAGAAAATCTTAATGTTGAGTCAGGGAGACGGCAATACTGCAGAAAAATTCACATGCTGCCGCTAAACACATGGGGCAGATCAATAAAACAGGCAGGAGATGCTGGCAGCCCTCAGAGATTCACTGAACACAACGATAAATTGATGTTGCCTAATACCTGCAGATCAGACTCCTGAGAGATGTGCTTTGGAGAGTACTACAGCAATTTTAATGTCATCTCTGCTACTGCTGGGAGACCTCCCATTGTCACCTTTCCCCATGTGCTCCTGCTGGAGGTGCTGCCTCCATAACAAATGAGCTTCAAAGAGAAGATCCTCACAGAGGACAAGCTCAGACAGACAGCTACTGTCTAGAACACAGGAGAGACGGGAATCTCTCTTTTGACACCTGCTTTCATGGAGGAAGTAACTTCCTGCAGACAGCTACCTCATGCAAACATAACAGGTAACGTTCAATTCCTCAGTCAGCTATTTACTTAGCTGTGGAAGTCTTTTTCCTGAGGAAGATGTAACACTTTGAAACATCTTTCTTCTCTGACATGGGAGAAAATCCTTATGACACTTTTTCTAAACAGGGTAAGTATATTCCTCCTCAGAGCTTCAAGAAAGGCTAACAGGATTTTTAGTAACATCTACTGTTAAAGAAATCATAGTGAAATGAGAATTAGTACTACAGAATTGACTTCTTGGAAGATAAGCATACAGGTGGAATAGGACCTCTTTTGCCATCTTGCTTCCATTATCACAGAGTTAAAATTCTCACAGTAACTTCTGACATGCAACAAACAGGCTGCAAGATTTGTTACCATATACTCAGCCAACCTAGATGTCATGTACAGTTATTTTTACATCAAGTGATTTTGCTCTTTCATGCTTTTTGTGCATAGCACATTAAAGGTGTGCTGCTGTTAAATAGATTAATCCTCTCTAGAACAGAATAGCTTAATTTTGAGAACATTTTATGATTAAACATGGATTGTATATGGATCTTTGGATGGATTCCTCCCCCCCCATAACTGCTACAAAATTTTCACCAAGCTAGGAAAATATAGATGTTATGCCTTTCTTGCAGGCTAGAAGCTCAGACAGTGAGGTTATGCAGTCTGCCAAGACCACAGAGCAGGTCTGGCAGAATGAGGAATCCTGCCTGCCAACGCCAGACACAATGCAGCAAATCTACAAGGCAAACCATCTACAGTGTGGTACTATAAATCGACTAATATCTTGGTACATCCACATGCTATTGCTTTATGGTTTTATCTGTAAATTGTTTTCTATTCCCTAAGTGATAATGTCACTTTGACATGAATTACTTGTTCAGTTTGTGCATGTTATTTCTAGTGCAACATTTCCAAATTCATTGTCACTGAAGAAAGTCTGTAGGAATCTAGGATTATCTTTGCCATGCTGCTCTATCACGTGAAGCCCACTTGAAGTTTAAAGGTGTTATGCAGTAATGGTCTGTCTACATTCAATGTCTGATTCAGGGCTTTGGCCTAGCAAGCCTCCTGGCCTATTCTGTTGTTGCTAAATTGAACCAAAGAAGGGTCTGATGTGCAACTGTTGGCAGCAGCTGTCAACTTTGTGGTTTAAAACTAAAACCTGTTATAATTTTGTACAAAATGGGCTGGAAGCTTTCATATGGAAAGTTAAAGCTGAAATTCTTGCTTGCTATTTCCTGCCTCTTATTCTGCACAATAATAGGTCCAATATTCTGCATAGCTTGGTCCAATACTCTGCTGTCTGCTCAAATCTCACCCTAAATGGTTGGTGCTCTTCTGACCATGTCTCTTTGGAAGCTTTCAAACCACATGGGCAATCACAGCATGGACACAGGGATGCACAAACACTGTGCAGAAAAGGCTTACTCAAATATTTTTAATAAATATTTTCAAGACCCTTCATTGCCTCAGACAATGGAATACATGCATCAGGAAGCATGTATGTCTCTAGCAGACTAAAGCTAAGTTCATTTGACATAAAGTCAAACCAACATAACAAGACCTGGGAGGAAAAACATGCATCTCTAGTGCTTGCTAGTACAAATACTATCCACAAACCAGACACTCACACAGTAAGCTACACAACAATATGCAAGAGGGGAAAAAAGTTATATGAGCCCCCTTGCAGTTCTCATAATTAAGTTTTTCTACTTATA
Organism: Bolborhynchus lineola; assembly: GCA_025448015.1. Taxonomy (NCBI): domain Eukaryota; kingdom Metazoa; phylum Chordata; class Aves; order Psittaciformes; family Psittacidae; genus Bolborhynchus; species Bolborhynchus lineola. The sequence goes on along the minus strand of JAOEHX010049176.1, from coordinate 29,186 downwards.
GAGATCCTGTCTTAAATCCAAGCAACAAATAGAGCATTTGAAGTTGCTGCAAACGGATCAAAAACTCACTTGGTAGATTGGGAAGACACAAGGGTTTTCACTTTGAAAACCTCATATAAGAGTCTATGTATGATCTGTTTCTCAAATCTATGAGTTTCAGATTAGACATAAATCAAAAGCCATTAGCGGCAAAAGGAAATTTGGTTTATAGAACAAAATGTAATAAAGTATCTGTATAGGGAAAATCCTTGTCATGTACACCACAATCCACAGATCTGCCTCAAATGTTTACTTGCAAGCTAAATAAAGAATTCTCTGCATGTGAACTCCCAACAACAGTAAACCCAGATTTTTCCTTTGTGCAGTATCTGCTCATTGCCCACTTAAATTTCCTATAAAATGAACCTTCACATTACGTGGTGATTGGTCTGGGATAATTCCAAAAGAGATATTTGTGGTTTTACACCCAACTTAACAGGGTTCATACTGTGCCTGCATTTACTAAATAAGGCAATTTGATTCCACTCTGCTAGACTCAACTACTCCAACTCTGAACATGAGGCTTGCCAAAACCATGGTTTCTTCATTTGTAAATGTATTTATAGAGCAGTGTGTTGACTGTTGTACATGACACCAGTTGTGCTTGGTAGTCTTGGTAATCTTTTCTTACCTCCACAACTCCATGATGAATAGATGTGTACTGCTTCTTCTTCAGCATCACCAAAGTAATGACAATGACTGTTGCTATGACAACACCTCCCACCATAAGTCCGATGATGGCACCTTTATTTGAACCCACATCTTCAGCAAAGAACACCTAGAAAGAACAATAAAGGAAGGTGGCTAATAGCTCACTGAATATCCGGTTAACCTGTCCAGCAATATAAAGCTTGCTGAAGCATCAGTAATTAAACACTACTGCATGTCATCCCAATCACTCAAAACTGGACGGCTATACCACAATGCTCTCACAGCTGCAGAAGAGCAACTTGTGAAATCTGGACTGCCTTTGGTGTAAGAGTGTGGCGGCTAAGGGGAAGACTCATCTCTGTGTTTCTGCTTCATACAGGTCTTAAGATAGCAGATGCTTTTTTTTCTTGGGTAAACGAGTCTATGTAATTGCAAAATGGCTGATAAGCATGTAGAGGAGTAACCACAAAGCATACAGATTTTTAACTTTTAGAATGCTAATCATTAAAATGCTCATAAATCTACATCTACATCTACATGGCTTATTTGGACCATGATGCATTTCTTGGATTAAAGAGCAGTGAAGACCTGTAGAATGACAGTTAAACTTGCACGCTGTTGTGGTTGGAAGATGATTCTCACACCAAAGAGACAAGAGTCCAACCATGCTGATTTAAGTGATCGTCAAGGGATGTTTCAAGATTTTGCAGGGTAAAGGGAAATGGGTGATGACAATGCTCATGTGAGACCTAGATGAGGTAACAGTTGTGTGAAAAACAGAGATCACCTGAATTATACATTCTGATACGGCAAAACAAGGACAGCAAGATGCTTTACCATGCATTCAGTAAGACTGGCTTTTAGCAACAGGAGCAGGTATGAAAAGTGGTGCTCTTTTTCACTCTCCTGTTTTGTATTCAAGCAATATGCTAGATTACTTCATATCTATGCATATTTTACAAACCTTTTGTCTGCTTGTCAATAGCAGCCTTTTATTATTTTTAACCAAAATGGGCAAAAAGGATTACATTCACTGTAAGGCTACCTCACTCTGAAAGACTAAATACTTTGACAAGCATTTAACAGAAATGCAGAGGGAAGCAGGAAACCAGCTGAGAATTATAATCAGCTGTATAACATTTGCACTTCAAGAACCACAACCTTCCTCAGAGAGGTATTAAAGCATGCAGTATAAATATTTATATTGTTCCTAGTCATAAGCAAAAAACGTGTTTGAACAAGGTTAAGAACTCACTAGAACATACACACAATGGACAGTGTTGGCATAAGATGAAATGAAGTAGTTATTTCTTCTGACAATTTTACCTGCCCAGGACTGAAATTCTGTTATCATACTGTTTAGGAGCACTGTTGAAATATCCCAGCTAATATACATATGCAACAAAAGAAGGCCTTAAGCACTCTGAGCCACGAATACCAATGTAATGTACAGTTAAAACATGAACATCCATAAAGGATAAAATAACTGCAATTTCAGCTCAATTCAGAAGTTTGTGTGTAAAATACAATGCGCAGCTGAATTCAAAGCTGTATCCTTAGGAGACTGTTTCAGTAAATCTTACCAGGGCACAGAGGAGGAAAACATAGATGAAAAAGTATTTTCTGTTTAAAGCTTTTGAATTAAAGCTAATGGAGAAGGGCATTGGCTAGGATATGGCATGTGGTAGGCAAGCAATACTGTGTAAGGCATCACGCACTACTTTCTCAGCAATACCGGTCTCCCTGCTCAGTTTCAATTGAAAAGACAACCTAGAGGACAACTTGCTAATATTTAAATAACAGCTGTACCTATGAGTAAGAAGTAGGGCATAAAATGCTTTAAAAAGCTGGAAAGATCCTATTTTAAGCATAACACAGATTACCCAAGTGCAGGGATTACAACTCGTTCCCTATGAGCCACTATGGTTAAGGGTTGTTTCCAGCATCAAACTGCTCAGGATGGTATCAAACCACTTAAACATTAAAGGTTACTGTTAGGAAGTGCATATGACACAGGATCAATAACTACTGTGTCTGAAATACATTCCTGCATGTGCCTTCCCTTCAGTAAACTGCACTGGTTTACTCCATCAGGATGTTTAACCCATCTGAGCAAGCATGTCAGAATTTCCCAAATTAGTGCTAATGCATTTTGGATTAGTTCGTCAAACTGGGAATTCTCAGTTCTCAGCATCAAAGAGATGGCAGAATATCTTTTCAAGTAGTGATTGCCTAGCTCAAATGCAAATTTGAGTCCCACGTTAATTTTAATTTTCAGCACTACTTAGCTTTAAGAATATATTAAGAAAAAAGCTTTCAAGTTTAATATCTGGATAATGAAAGTCATAGAACTGAAATCTCATCATGTAATATACCTTTAAAAAAGAGGAAGTAGAAAAGGTGTATAGCCAACATTGCTGTATGCGTTCTTCATTATTTATTAAGGGATTGAAAAAAGCTTTTAAAAAATGCTTGTTCTAACTTATGTTATTTTTGGTTGCTACTTTTGTGCTCATAAGAAGCGCAGTTCAAATGGGCAACATTTTGCTCCTGCCTGCCCTTCACCTGTTAGTAATTTAATGTACCTTAAGGAACAAAACACACAGATAAATCCAAGTATAATAAAGGACAGTAGAGAATCTCCTCTTATCCCAAGCAGGCAATATTGCAAAAAGTTATGCTCCATCGAGTTCAGCCTCCTTCATGCACCACCACCATCTGTTTTGACAGAAAAGGAATCTATTCGTGAAACAGTGTCACTCTATTTCTTGCTGCATCATGCTGCAGGTCTCCACAGCACTTTTCTTCTGTTCTTTTTTAAACTTACTTACCATTCTCCTCCCTCTGTATACCTTTTCTTTAGTTACGAGACCATGATGGAGAGAGGGTTTGACAAGCACTGCCCATATGACCACATACAGCTACATGGCAATGCAATGCAGGCAGTATCAGAATCTCCCCTCACTTGAGACTTAATGGCTTTCCGTCCTCTCTGCTGACACTATTCCAAGTTTACTCTCATTTAAACAAGAACCAGAAAAATCATCATGTGTTCACATGAAATCTTTCAAACATCCACATTACTCAGGGGGGAAACATGGCCATAACTGAACCATTAATTAAAGACTGAATTGGCAACTCAAAATGGACATGTGAAAAGCACTGTTTGTTCACTCACCAGCTTTTGATGATGAACTTCATATCCTGAGTCATGTCGGAACTCCGCATCCATCTTCACTTCAGAGATCTCTTCTGTTTTAACATTGGTCAACCCAGAACCTGCATTGCATCGCAAGGATAATTCATTAAAGTAATTGACTCAATTACATTTTGCTCACCTCCACCATTACAAGAGCAGAGAGCAATCATTCACACGGAGGAGGTGTGGTGCAGTGTGAGAAGGAACTGGGAGGAAAGTGAGGCACATTGGATGCTTCAGTCTCACTGAGGTGACACAGAATGAGCTGGTAAAATTTCTCCTCTGTTGAACGCTCCTTAACCCACTGCAGCTATGTTGGTACAAGCTTCAAAGTCTTTCAACATTAAACAATGCAGGAATTAAGCTGCAAGGGTCCAATGGAAGTCTCCTGAATTGACTCACAGGATGCAGACAGATCTGGTCTGACAGTCTCTTTAACAATGTCAAGAAAATTTGGTATTTAGGCTGAAATCTTCCTCCTCCCTAATCTCAGGCTGATGTGAGGAAAAAACCCACACAGCCACAGTGTAAGGCAGGAACCCCAGTTACAATATTTTCTTGCTTCCTGTGGGTCTTTACCTTTTACACAAGAATGTATAAATAAGGGTTATTAAAATGTTCAAGTTTACACAGTTCTGATTTGGTTTTGTATTTCAGACTGTTCAGAATTAATATGATTCTAGCCTTGACTTATGTCTGAGGCAGGGTCACTCTCCTTGATTAGAAGCACACAGTAGAGCAAGTAAGCAAAGCTTGCAGCCATTTTAATTGTACATAGTTTGCAGTCCATTCTCCCCTTACTGGTGTAAAGGGGAGATGCTACAATTGTCTAACTGGAAAGAAAACCAGGATTTTCTTCTAGAAAATAGTCTGAGGAGAATGAGCCAGACTTAAACCAGCTAAGCAGTACATCCTGTATGTGTGTCCTAAACTAATGTTTTGTCCTGAAAAGCTGTCTCTGGCTTATAAAGACCGTACGGATATTCACGTAGCCGATTATTTTCCTGTTCAGTACCAAATGATTGACATTCGTATTTCTTGGAGGTACAAACACTGTGGAAGCATGGTGTTTATGAGAAGTTATTTCCTCACCCATTCTAATGTAACTAGATGATCTTAAGGTCCTTTCCAACCCTAACTATTCTATGATTCTGTGTAGTAAGAACTGGTTCTAATTCCTCATCTATATTTATTTTTTAGTATTTTAGCACCCCACCTCCTCTCCCCAAGCATTCCTTCTTAGTATTTTGGGCTGACCTTAGGCTCTGATGCAGAGGAAGAACCTCTTTTTAAAATTCTCAACGTTACTGACTGCTCTCATGCTCTACTGTGTCTCTGGACTCTCAATAAATCCTTGAACACTTCCATGTGCCAATGAGCTCCACAGTCTGAAGTAGCACTCAAAGCAAGAATTATTGCCCTTTTATTGCCTTTGGATGTGCAACTTCTTTTTCATTAAATGCTGATTTATTTGTGTATTATGAGTCAGCAAGAACAGACCTTTCCAAGAACTTCTCTGGATTGTACAATCGAATTCAAAAGTTCTGATCTTCCTTTTCACAATAAACCATGCAAAGGAGAGAACAAGAATCATCTTCATGCAGTGAAGTATCTATGGTTATTTTCCTGAGCAGCCTGACTGCCCATAAATTCTACCTTGTAAGATTCCAAATTTCTTTATTATTTGTTTCTTGATGCCACATTACTGTACTGACACAAGTATACTTTGACATTTATATATGAGAGCATTTCTAAAGGTAAGAACCATAAAGTACTTGAGGAGTTGCAGTTTGAAAACAAACCATCATGTTCTGTCAGTGAAATGCAGGAGGACATGGAAGTGAAGAAAATAAAGTCCAGGTGGTACCTGAAAAGAGGTTTAAACATTCTATCCCTGAAGCAGGTACAGTTTTCCAGATTTAAACAGGAATAAAATTTACTCTCCTTTGCACATCATTTCAAAATAACCTCTACACCTGCATCAGTGGGAAGTGAAGTAAATGAAAATGTGTATCTGGCTGAATGCCTCTTCAACCCTTTTCCTTTTTAGGATCAAAGGGAATGGTTTAAAAACCAACAGTAGAATAGCAATGTTTTGCACCAATTAAACAGCTGGGGGAAAGGGCTTTCCCAGTACTTGGTTCACTGCCCAGAGCCATAGTGGCTGATGAGGTGGCCAGCTCCCAACTGCTTACCATCGTGCAGAGCCACACCTGCTGCACCTGTGACATGCTGGCAAAAGCACCGCATGGAAACTTCCCCAAGGCAAGGGCCTGGGGAATTGCACAACACTCCTGCTACAACTAGCAAATATACTGAAGCTATAAACATTGATTAGAACACATCCATACATATACAACATAAATTGGAGAATGAATCAAGTGGTCTTTCGTTGAGGGAAGTCCTGCCTCCCAAACCTCCTAGAGGTCACTGGAGGAGTTAGGAAGCACATGGGAAACAGTGATTTAGCTTGGATGACGAAGATTAAAAGGGAAAGTCCTATATGACTTTCTATAACTGGTTAAAAGACAGGAAATGAAGTGTAAATACAGCGCCATTTTAAACAATGGAGGAAGGTTACCAGCAGGGTCCCACAAGGATCTGTGCTGTGCTGTTTCTAAAGTGATCTGTATAAGGGAGTGAATACTGATGTGACAAAGTTCATTGACAAAAAAGAAAAGAAAAACAGAGGACAGAAAAAGTAAAACCAGCTGCAAAGAACCACAGAAGGATATTACAGATTCTGAGTGCACAATAAAAGGAAAATGATATTCATGTTGATATAATGTAAAGCGGTGCTCTCAGGGACACACAGCCCTAACTATACATACACAACAATAGGCTCTAAGTTATCTCTGCTCCACTCAGGACAGAGACCTTGCAGTCACTGTGGGTAACTCTCTGTGGGCAGTTGGCTCAGTAGCAGTCAAAAAGGAAAAGAGAAAGACAGGTGTAATTATGAGGGAACAGAGAAAACAGAAAACATTGTTACAGTGCTGTATAAATGATGCATCCTCATTTTAAATCTGGCCATCCGTTCTGGCCACCCCACCTCAAACGAAGGCAGAACTAGAAAAGATACAATGCAGGGAGACACAGACAACCACTAGTATGGAATGAAGGACTAGACAAATTGTGAGTCTTCAGACTGGAACAGACAACCCAGGGGTAACACTAGAGGCCTACATGACTGTGAATGAGGAGAAAGTCTACACAAATGGTCATTCATTATTTCTTCTGAGAAATTACAGGTCATTAACATGGCTACGACACAGCAGATTAAAAATTAATGGAAGTATATATATTGGCATAATGCAAAATTGGACTGTGGAACTCACTGGCACAAATCACAAGGATGTTCAAAATACAAAGGAACACAAGCAGAAAAGAATGCTCCATCCACGGTTACGAAGAACAACAGTGACAATACGATTTCCAGTCCTGGAACCTATCAAATGCTGGCTGCCAACAGCTCAGTGGATGTGCCAGGAGCATAAGGCAGGCATGAAGTCTGTAAGTATCCCCTATGCACCACTGCTAGCGGCAGGACGATGGACTTGGGTACTTCTGCTCTTGGGGTCTGACCACTTTTACTAAAAGCAAGCTAGAATAGCTCAGACCATGTGTCTTTGTTAGCAGAGCCATAGGCAAGAGTTACAGCACCATTTCAGTGGGGGCAGAACAGGTCAGGAGCTTTCACATCAATGAGTGAGCGAGAGAGGATAAATTCATCAGTAGTCTCAGCTGCTGGAAAAATGAAGGCTCAGGCTTTCCTAAAGCCACAACTCCTTGAGGGCTGGGTTGTCCCTCTTCCTCCTTCCCATCTAACAGCAGTATTTGAGCTGTACTTCCAGCATGCAGTGGGTTAAACAAACTTTTGCCTTGATATCAGGCAGAAATATTTTGCTTTGGGCCAGGTGACCAAGGTCTGGTGGCCTACTTGGCCTTACAACCCATAAAACCTCCAGGAGATCCTAACATAAAGTAGGAGCTGCTATTAGGAAGTTAATGACTAATTAAAACTTAGTTTTGGTAGCTAGCACAGGCGAAAGGTCAGAAACAGAAAAATCTGTTGCACTTAGAAACCTGATGGCAATTTTTTCCTTCCTCCTATCTCCCTTTGAGTTGAGGAAAACAACTTTTAAAAGTATGACTAGGGCAAACCAGCAGTTTCCTGAAAATAACTGATTGATTACACAGTAAGAGAATCAGGAATGTACCGGAATTTATGAAGTACCTGGTATGAGACAAAAATATGTATTGTTGGCTATAAATGCCTTTCCACCATGTTACTTTATAGAATTTAGATTTTCTATTTAACAGTCTTCTCTTTATTTCCAATTAATTCACTTTCTTGTCCTGGTGACTACATATTTTGACCAACATGGTAAAATCGAAGATTTTTCAAAGATAGTCACTGAAGAATGAGCCCTCATCAGAGGTCTGTGCATCAGGTTAAGATGCAAACAGCTAAGGGATACTACCTATACCACTCTACTCTTGTGCTGAAGACAAGCATACAAAGAAAAGTTAACTATTAGAACTCTAATTCTGACACAAAATAATGCTTTTTCACTAGCAAGTCTAAAGTATCCAAACACAAAAGCCAATGTAGAGCAGGAAAAGTGAGAGCAACAGCCTCACAAATAATGATAATTAGTAGTGCTTTTCCTCATGAATTACATACTATCTTTAGTGAGTTGTGTTCCTAATTACTTCAATTTAAAAATGCTACAATTCAGCTGGCAAACATATTAAGTTGCAACTCCTCAGAAAAACTGACAAAACTATTTAGGCACCAAAACCACAGGCTTGAAAGCATCTAGTAAAATCCATCAAAATAAGCTATGATGGCACTTAATTCTATTGCTGTCAATTAGCAATGTTAACTGCTTTTATACATACATGTGTACACATGTACATGCACGCACACATCATCAAACATTGAAGAGAGCACCACATGAAAACTTTGTTGTTCCTTGCCCTTTAAGGGAAAATAAATGGAAAAAAAACCCCCATGGAGTTAAAACCTACTCATATAAAAAAAGTAAGGAGCTACTTCAGAGAATGCTTTATTCGTACACAGAGAACTTTTGTGTTTGTGAAACAAAAATTTAGGCTTTAAGAAGAGTAAGGGTATAGCATGAATTCCAGCCAGGATGCAATTAGGTGTTCATTATCTACTACACTACTTGTTAATACTAGCAGTTAAGTAACAGCCTAACAAGATTTTGTGATTTTGTCTTGCAAGTATCCGAAACAGTATTTAGCTGTGCCCATGGTTTTTAAGTTACTTTTAGAGTTAAAAATTAAACCTCCAAATGAAGCACAGTTGAAACTACCAGACCTGGGTGGTCTCTACACAGAGAAAATGAAAGGTAGCATGTTTAAGCAACAGAGGAAATGACTGCATTCAGGAAATCATTTAACTCCACGTCCATGAGCTGCTTTTGAGTAATGGCAAGAACAAGAAAAGATATGTTGAATCAAGGCCTGTTACAAGTGTAGTAAACAGCTTTATCTGGGTAAAGCTTTATCTACAATAAAAGGGTGGATGGAAAGGAATGTGGAGTTCGAACAATTACCTGAGTATATACCTGCATGTTCTTCCAACTATTACTTCCATATGACTCTTTTACTTTATACAGGTCACTTCATTTTGAAATGAAAGAAGAATGAAGATTATCTACTCAGTTTTACAAGGACAACCCAAATATCCTTGAGGACTAAGTACTTGTAAGACTTCATGGAACTAAAACTTTCTGGTCTTTCCTAGAAGGCAGTGAAATGGTGGTTTGCTTTAGCTTTGTGGATGACTACAGGGCTCTCAAATTGGAGAAAGCAGAAAATAAGTGCAAAAAAGAATGCTTTTTTTAAAAAAAAGAATCTCACTGGAACTTAGTGTGAGACATACACTAAGAATACCAGGGACTATTTTAAATATGTGCAAAAATGAATAATCCAGATATGTAAAATTTGGTAATCTTTCTGGTATGTCAATGCAGATGCTGTGCATATGCACATATAATTGCATTCACAGTTAATAACTATCTGATTTATAAAATAAAACAATCTAATGGAAAAAAAAATCTATTAATGATTTTTACTTGGTAGCTGCAGACAACTGGTTAAAGACAACTGTATCAAACTAATATCACTAAGAGAGGAAAAAAACCCTGGCCATTTCTGTCAAGAAAACTGTAAATAATTCACTAAGCTGCTCTGTGCCCTCACCTCATACAGATTGCAGCAGATGTGCTAATGATTCTGCAGAACAGCTATCAGGCTCCGAGCCTCTGCAATCACATATGAAAAAACCCCCTTAGCTTTCTATATTAATGCAATAAAGATGGACATGTAAGGATTTATAAGCAGAAGGGCAAGAGACACAGAAACAGCTTTACGTGCAATGTCTCTTCAAAATTGTTGACTGACTGCAAAAACAATCAACTGACAGGGTTGGGATAATGTAAACCAACCCCCAAACTATACTACATGGAAGAAAGTAACAGAATTAATATAGCAAAATCCTTACACTGTGAATAATGGTCATCCTGACAGGGGTATCATTACAGCTGTTAGTGGTATAATTACAGTTGCCATTGTGCAGCAGATGATAATATGATCAACCCTGAACAGAGCACTGGTTGTTTGCTTTATCACCTTGAATTTCAGAAAATGTGCTGATACTAAGCAGCCTCCATTCTGACGCAGGTTCCTCAATCTTCATTCAGTTTCCACAGATCAGATCTGAGGAATTAACATGAGTAAAAAGGATCTTGCTTATGAGTATTTAAAGATGTTTTTGTATGTATCTTTATGTGTGTATATACATAAATATATGTATAAAATAAAAATAATCTCTATATAAACACACAAAGAGAAAAAAGTTACTAATAACCCAGAATTCAGCTGCAAGAAATAAAATATTTGTCCTGAAAAAGCAACCTCTGGGGCACAGCTGAGAAGGAAACACTACTGAAAGAGCTGTTATAGGTAGGCTATCAAGGAAAGAGGTATTCTATTTAAAGCTCTTACTGTGGAAGTTCTCAGGCTGGACTGAAGCCTTCTAATGTCACCCTCTACACAGCAGTCTATAACGAGCAAGAAACATCATAATGTTCTTATTTTGTGCTATATTAAAATCCAGCTCAGTGATGACTGCTTAGTAGATCTATTTTCCTTGCCTTTAACCTTTTTCAGGAAAGAGACAAGAAAGGGATTTAAGCGTAATTCTTATTTTTGTTACCTTATTTCTGTATTAAAAAGTAGAATGACAGTATGTTGAAGCACTAGGCTCTTTTTCAAATAGCGGTGTGAATCATACAGATGTTGTACCTACACTTAGGAAATGGAGGTGCCCCTGACAGCACTCCCTTCCTGGGACTGACGTAAATCAGATTCAAATTCAATCTTTGCTGACAGCCAAGGTGGAGTGCAACAGAGGTAGGGGTTGGGCTTAGATTCTAGTAAATCCTTTAAACTTGGCCCTTACTCCTAAGCTTTTCTGCTCTACCAATTGCACAACTCTACTTTTCCTGACTTTACTCACAGACTTGATTTTCTGAAGGAGAATCATGTGGTGAAATAACAAGATTCTAGTTATCACAAACACTACTAAGTATTTGCTCTGCTTTTCTACACTGTGACCAATTACCTCTCTTGTGGGAAATGCACAAAGGTCATCTGAAAGATTTTAATCTACTATTAAAAAAATGTACTAATCATTGTAAGAATGTTGCATGGGTGAAAAGTGGAAAAAAAGAAAATGGTAAAGATTAAAAAGGGTGCATGTTTCTATGTTTACCACAGTCCCTTCAGACCTGATATTCTTCAAGGGTTCTGAACACCTCCAGAATATTCACTTGTTCTTATTTCCAGGCTTGGGCTGTTGCAGGTCGACATGACACCTGTTTTTTCACCCTAAAGAACCAGGTCACCAGCCTGTTCACTTGAGCAAATCAATTAGAAGCACAGACTGGAAAGTCAGGACTATGAAAAGGGCAAACCTTTCAGGAAATCAACAAGAATCTAGGCCATTAAAACAAAAAGTTACAAGCAGCTGCATGCATTAATCTGCCTCCAGGTCCCTCGTTAATGCTTTTTCATTGCAAAATAATACGCTCATTTTTCTTCTTTTTTTTTCTGAAATTAGCCTCAAACCGTAAGAACACATACAGTGCCTGCAAAACTCCCAGCATCTCTTCTTTTTAACCTGTAACATAGAAGTTTCATCTATAATTAGCAAGTAAAACAAATCTAAAGCACACAGTTTTAAACTGTCAGAATTCCTTTTGTATTTCACATTTTAATTGAGACCTCACTTGCAGTGCTGTGTCCAGCTCTGGGGACTCCAACACAAGAAGGACATGGACCTGTTGAAGTGAGTCTAGAGGAGGCCATGAAGATGCTCCACGGGCTAGAGCACCTCTCCTGTGAAGACAGCCTGAGAGAGTTGGGTTGGTTCAGCCTGAAGACGAGAAGGCTTCAGGGAGACAAAACCAGGCTTCAGGTGGACATTTATTGCCAGAATTTGTATCAGTAAGGCCAGATTTGCATCAGTAAGGACAGATTTGCAGAAGTCTGCAAAGAAGAAATCTGCAGAAGGACATGGTGACTAAAGGCATAGGAACTTAAGGTCTACAAACAGTGCAAAAAAAATGTTTTGCTTACTGTTACACTTAGCACTATTGTAAAGAGGCAAAATCCCCATTTCACAAGCCCATGTAATACACTTTATGCTGTGAAATTCAGCACGCAGGCACAGCAGTGAGAGATTCCAGTCTCTCCAGGGAAGCAAGCATCATCTCTCTGCAGAGGAGTATAGAACACATCCTTGCCAGGCTGGAGGGATTCACTCTGTGCAAAAAGCAGAGAATAAGCCTTCCCAGCACTTAAAATCTGTGCTAAAAGTGATAAAGGCAGCACAGTCCCCTGGACAGTACTGCTTTCTGCACTTGAGCAGAGAACTGAGGAACAACCCATGTGGTTTTAATAGTGCAAAAGTTACTGTATCAAGCTATAATGGTCACATGCTGAAACGTTTTTTACCTCTCCAGATGTATCATTCAAAAGGATCACTCATGACCTATGCTAGCCATACTTTCACACTTATTTATACTACTTCAAACAACAGAGCACTCTCACAGAGCAGACTAGAACACACAATTTCACTATGAAACTAGAGTGTGGCAGTGTGAGAATGCCCACTCACTAGAGATGGGACACCAAAGGCTACTGTCAAATGTATATGTGCGACAGCATAGAAGGGAGGAAGGAATAATCTTTAGTAATAAATAAGGGCCCTGTAACAGATTTTTCAAGATTGAAAATTAAAATAGTTAACAGTCTCAAACTTCAATATTACAAGAAAATTCCTAGACTGAACTAATACTACAGAATTTGGATTAAACACACTTGGTTTTCATTTGTGATGGTATTTCTACTGCTCTTGGGGAAGAAATCTAAACCAGAAGGCAGTGATGTTCCCGAGCCCAGGATTCTTGGCACCGTTTAAGAGCTAACTCCATACCTGTCTCCAGGCCCTATTCATGGAATGAATTAACACTCTGAACAAAGAGAAAGATGTCAGACTCCTAAAACAGTGCTAGAAGCACCATCACCTGGCAGATCTTGATATGGGGGAGTTATCAGAAAGGCACAAACACACTGTGAGGGTGTTGCCCATATGCTATCTAATGGACATGTGCGGAGGAAAAGATGAAGAGAAAAAGAAGACAGACTGATCAGTTTGATCCGATCTGAAGAAAAAAATGTAACAATGCCGTGACACTAAAATAATTCTGACCCTAAAATATACTGATCTCATCTCACTATGTGTTGGAGAGCATTTCTGAAATGAAAGGCTGCATGTTCTCAGTGGAATCTGCCATTTCAAGATAATCCTAAACTAATACAAGAGGAAAATCAACCTAAAAATGAAAAGAAGTCAGTATGAAAAGCACTCTTTTATTTTGAAAATTGCATTTGTCCCATCTACTTTCTCCAAATATTTGCAGCCTGATGCACCAAGCTAGTCATCTGCTATTACTCTGAAATCAAGAGGAAGATACAGGTATAACAGAGGGCAAATAATCATCCTTCTCCATCCTAGAATGGAATGTATAGCTGTACAGAGGTGTTCTCAGAGAATCCAGAAGGAGCATATATATATCAACTTTTAGATACCTGGAGTTAGCCAAGAAAAATATCACAGTAAAAAACACTGATGTCCCCTGCATGAAGGTATGCATGAGTTCTTTATTAGCCCCAACTTCAAGAAACTGTATACACAGAGGATTCAACATTTCTATCCCACATTCCCAAATTAAAAGTACTCTCTGCACTAGGGGTGCCATGTTTACCACCTCCTGCACCTGCCAAAGCATTATTGTTCAAAGAGATGACAACTCGGTATGAGTATCACTTCTGGGTCTCTGGGGCCACTCCCTCTGCAAGTACACATCTGGAACACGCCTGGTACAGACAACACTCACACAGGTTCATGGGGTTTGTGTGGGAATGCTTCCCTAGTTCAGGCACAACATTACATTTTAAGAGAGGGTTATAGAAAGGTAATCATTTCAGCACAAGCAGACCACATGCATGCAGGGAAAACACGGGTTAGGTAAAAGCCATGCAAGTTATATACCTGGTCGTGTGGTGAGTCCTCTGTCTGCAGCTGGGCGAGCATCAACTGGCTCAACTGGGCATGTGCAGAAAAGAAACAGAAAAGCAAACAAAAAATAAACAAAATCCCTCAAAATGATAAAGTCAACTGCTCTTCTGTTGGGACAGTGCAGGAGACACTTACTGCATAGACAAAGTTACCAAAGCAACAGCTTCAGTTAATCCTGGAAATAAAAGGAAGGGATGGACATGACTTCGAAAGGAGAGATTCACAACTGATGTGCCAATTTTACAACATATTCTGCTTACAGTTGAAAAACATCCAAGATCAAAAAATTTCTGTCTGCAGAGGGAAGCTGTACTCATTATGTGCAAACCTTTTCCAACTGATGATCAGATCATTCAGCAAGAATGCACACGATGAGCTCTCACAACTACTCTTGACCAATGCTGACTTATAAATCCACTGAACCCCAACTTCTTTTTCCTTTCAACAGGGATTCTTCACAGCACTAGCAATAAGGTCTGAAAAAAGTAAAGTGCATTTTGAAAATACAATCAATACTTCATTTCAATGTGCTCAGATTTGCAGACAGCATATTTATCTTCCCATTTTTTAAAGGGAAGCAAAAGGAAAACACCATTTTCTTCCAAATTGTGTGCCATACATAGTTTTACAAAACTCTTGTATTACTGTACTAAGGCTTTATCAACTGAAAGTTAAGATTGATGGAACACACTGGCATTAATAGAAAAACAGGATCTGCAAAACTTAGGAGCTGTTTAAGTTGTTACCTGCTACCTCAGGTAAGTTCAAACATACTGGAGAAGTTAATTAAAACATTCAGATTCTTCCCCATCTTTTTCTGTTGTTTTTCTCTTTTGCTCCAATACTGCTGCCTTCTTTATCTACCCAAAGGCTGGTGTCAGAAAGAAATTAAAATTCAGATATAAAATATTATGCTGTACATTTTTACATTATGTAAAATATTATGAATTCAGAATTTTCAGAATAAGGTATTCCATTCATTTGAATTCCTGGATTCAAGTACGAACCTTCTAATCAGCAGTAATGAACCACAATAACACAGGAAAAAGTTTTTAATCATTGAGAACTGCTCACAGCATTTGGCATCAGGAAATCACACAAACCTGATGATACTGCTGGTTTAAGTAACAGGACTGCCCATCTTCTCTGGCAGTTTATGTCACTTGCTTAGTGTTCCTATGGGTTTGACAAATAACCCACTATGCTTACGCGGCACCCATGTCCTTTGTATATAGGACATGACTGCAATAGCTCCTGCCTCTGGGAAAAAAACAGTAAGCTTTCTAGTGGCTGCAGACTAAAAGCTCATCCTCGTATCTGACTTGCTTGTTTCCAGAAGGCCAAAATTTTCATAGGGCTTGCTGGTCTGCTACTGCAGACATAAGCCATCAAACCATTCTTCACAGCAGCTCAGAGTGGCACTAGCTGACCATGTAATTGCTTTCCTTACATAGTGCTGTACAAAACCCAATTTCCATCCTTAACTAAAAACTACATTTTTGAGTACTTTCCTATTTCAGTCTTCTGCTAGGTTTTCCAATATTGTCAGCACCAACCCTCAGATAGGCCAGCAGTAAATCTTCAGTGGAAAGGTCTGAATGGAAAAAATAACCAAAGTCCAACATTACTCAAACTGCTCCTGAAGAACCCTCCTCTGCTGCTCTGGCACCTGCCTCCTCCCTACAAGGGTAAGGGGTCTTACTTCCCTCCTGTTCTGTAACCCTACAAGCCCATAGCTATGGAGAACTGAGACAGCAGGTTGTGGGTAGCAGTAAAAATGGGAGAAGGTGAAGGCAGAAAAGGATGGAGGAAATTTCTGTTATACAGTAGCATGGACCTGACCTCAGGGTAATGCAGTATTTGTGGAGTCTAGTGAAAGTATTCATAATAATTATTCTTGCCATCTACAGTTTTGGAAGCACTCTACAGAGGAAAACGCAAACATCACTGGCACACTCCATAACTGACACAATGACTTGCTCAGTACTGCATAATTATAAAAACCTCACTGCATAATGGGAACTTATTGTGTGAAAAACAGACTATACAAAAAGACCTTCAGTGGAGAGGGAAAGGAGAAAAAAGGAGAAAACTGTGTCAATTGTTATTTCCTTCTTGTTACTTCCAAATATTATCACAGGACAGACAGATGTTTTTGAAAACTATTTAGACAAATCCTGAGATTAGACCATGGCCACAGAAGAAAACAGGCATGGGAAGTGAGTACAAATGGCACATTTAGTCCTGGGTTTCTGGAACAAAGAGGTGGGAGACAAAGACAAAGGAAAAAGATGAGACTGTGATTTCCCTTTGATACTATGGGCAAGGGGGTAGAGAGGGTATCTAAGGAGAGAAAAAAGGTATTGTAGGCATGAGAACATTACAACATTGTGGTCTGGGTAGTTGAAAGAGCCAGGCAACAGGAAGCAAGGAGGACTTGAAGAGGTTTAAGTCTTCAAATAATTTGCAGCTGTGCAGACTTAAACACTGATAATGGTTGGCCCAACAGAATTGCTTACTGCAGTAATTTTAGGACAAATACAATCCTGACATCAAAAAAAAAAAAAAAAAAAAAACCAACCTGAAACCCCAACAACTTAAAAAGGTATGAAACTTAGAAGATGCCCCGCAGTAAACATTACGAAGTGCTGCAAGAAACCATGCAGTGCATTAAAATACACAGAATTAATAATTAAACAGTATCTTATTCAAGGCAGGAGAAGTTTTGTTTCTTATTTGATATCATACATTTTGAAAGAACCATACTCACCATACTTGCCTCTGGGAATTCAGTGTCACACTAAAGTATGTACTTTTAATTATTAAACTCTGGGCTTTGCTGGGTTTCTGAAGGACTGTACTGTGGGTATGTCTGTGTGCACCAATCTACCCAATAACTTCTGAACTTGGTGACTGAAATCAGTACATTTTGAAAGATGGGAAGACAGACTTCAAAAGTATTTAATTCTCATAAAGTTTCATAAAAGCAGTCAGTGGATATAGAAAGTGATGCCCTGCATGCTTCAGCTATGGGAGAAACTGCAGCCAGAGCTGTACTGGAATACTGCAGGACAGACACCACTGGCCAGCCTGGTCAGCCATCTGTACTACTCACCAGCACCTGATGCAATTCAGTCAGGTGTTCTCAGACACTAAGCACATCACTTGGCTGCAAGTGCCCTCCAGACACATCTGGAGTACTTATGATCTCCTGCCTTCTGGTTCTTGCTGCTGGCCAGTTGTTTAGTTTGGGCCAGCTCTCCTTCTGCTCTTTTACTTGCTTCCTACCTATAGTGTTGACCCCCTGGCAGTCTGATTTTACCCCAATCCTGACCAGCCTCTCCTCTACCCCACAAATTTTGCTTCACTGATTTGTTGACCTTTGCTCAGATACTGGTTTACTTCATCTTGGCCTTCTCTGACTCCTGGGGATGACCCATTTTGATGACAGAACTGGTTCTGACTCCACTGATTTCACCTGGCATCAACCTGAGACCTGGCAAATCAATGTCCCATGTTTCATCTCCCAAGCACCCAGTTGCCAATAGTCACATGTTATGCTGAGTGAGACTAACTGCCAACTAAGGCTGGTATCAAAACTCATTCTGAAAGCAGGTATAGGCTAGGCCAGTGGTTTCAAGAGATTTCTGAGGGAGGCTAATGTCTGTGCAGTTCAGCTAGGAATTACAAATTTGCCTGAAAAAAGGCTTCTGTAGTTCCAGCCTCTGTGAATCTGCTGCTTTGCAGTAACAAACTTTCATTAATATGATTAATTTAGCACTAACGACAGTGGAGTTGAACTGATAAATGAAAACAAACACAAAGGGAGAAACCTGAACAACATGATTGAAGTCTCTCTCAGGTTTCTGATTAATTGGCTCTGGCACCTAAGTTAACTACCAATTCCAGATTATGCATAAATAATTAAAGAAGTATGCAGCCACTTCAATAAATTAGTCCATGAGCAACATGAAATACTCAGGAAAAAAAGTTTTCACTAACTAGTTACTTGCATTTGTGACTATGCAGAAATACTTCTGCAGTACATCCCAGACAACCAGTGCGTGTGTGGAGATAAAAGAAACTCTCACACTAGGATTGTGCAGGACCTGTAATCATTATTATACCAGCAAGCAAAAGGCTCTTCCTTAACTAAATCACTAATTTCATCATGGCATAAATCTAACAACTTCCTCAGCTACCTTGCCTAATTGCCATGTATTTTCTAAGACTGTCACTCATAATTGGTTGTAATTTATTTTCATTTGCTTTTCAAGGAAAGTAAACTCAACAATGAAAGCTATTGCATGTCTAAATTCCAAATTTTAGTTAGGATTTTCTGTTCTATCAAAGGGACACAGCAGACAAGTTCTAAACTTACATTTGAGGAACTCAATCCTGCTTACATCAGAAAGACATCAATTTTCAGGGAACAATGTGAAGAGAAATCACAAAGCTCAACTCAGAATATTCAATGGTTTCTTCCCTTATTGTACATACCTTCATTTTCAGTATTGGCTGGAACAGAATCAACACCAAATGGATGCCATGGCTGAAGGTCATCTAGGCTGAACTCTCCATCCACTGGCAGAAGTTCAACTGTAGTCTTAGTTTCTGTCAGCGAAGGCATGAGAGCATCATTTCCGTAGCTGATTCTGGGTTCGCTGATCATATTGGCCAGAACATCATCAGAATAGTTTTGCTCTTTCTGAAGTAATTCATCTGCAAGGGAAGGGAATTTCAACACAGAAATTATCTGAAAGAGCCTACATTTCTGAGGATGTATTTCCAATGCTACTGAAGTAATAATTTACTGTTGCAAGATTCTGTTTTCTTCGGATAAAAAAAACCCATAAAAGCTTACAATAGTCAAAACTATGTGATAAACACTGTAGCTAAGCAAGGCATCTTTTTGCAACATGAACCAGGACTGTTCAATGCTGTTTCCCACCCCCATTTCCACCACAGATCACAGGTCTGTGCTTTCCAAGTCCCTGGACTCTTCCCCATCACTTTTAAAGGAAGCACAAATGAATTCCTTTCAACTCAACATGTTGCTTTAAGTCAGCAAAGGCCCACAGGAAGCAATGTCTGTTATTTCCCCTTCCTCTTAAATGCTCACTATCAAAGCTCTTAAATTGTAAATCACTGTAAAAGTTACTATATTAAATTTGGCTTACAACAACACTGAATCTAAAGAAGCAGTCACTCTTTTAACACATATAACTTTGCCAAAATACTGAAGTAGTTCTTTGATAAAAATGTTCAGTAGTAATAGACATCTGTAGGCAAATTATTTTACAAGAAACCAGGACCTAAACCGGTGCAGTACTATTTAGATTGTGTTTTTTAATTTGAAACAAGGTGAGAACAAAGCACTTTTAAGCTCCATCAGGGTGTATATGATAGGCTGTTCAGCTCAGTGTTAAAAATAAGCTTGGAGGCAGTGTGTGCTTCATTATTCTAACTCCCTTCTCATTTCAAAGTTTATCTACTCTCCATCTCTCTCTTCACTGCGAGTTATTTGCAGGAATAACACACTATTACGAAGTACTTTGAGGGAACTTGGTGCGAAACAGCATGTTCAAGTAAGCAAGGAACCACAGCAAAAATAAATAACTGCTAATGCTGCACCAATGTAATTTGTAAGCAGATGCTACAGAGCTAAACATTTTAGAATAAAAGATTGTAAAGGTTACATTACTAGGGTTTAAGGGCTCGCACACATAAGCACACCCATGACAGCTGATGATACAAGAGCTTTCACTAAGACTGGCGTCTCTTCACTTGGTTAATTAAGAGGCCCCTGACTGTCACCTCTTCACACCCCATCTGAACTCTGTAGCAATTCAGGGATAGGAATCGCCACACCAGTGCTAAACCCTTTCTGACACTCTGTATGGGCTCACTTATTTCCCAGTATCACCAGTGAGAAAGAGCATCTAAATTTCTGTACATGCCAGGTATTTTAGACCCCTCAGTAAAATCTTTTGAATGCTATGGTACAGAGATGCCTGACAGAGGGGGGTACCCAACTCCCATCATGACACCGTGATTATATCCAAGTCCCAGGAGGCTGGGAGGGATGCATACACGAAGTCTCTCTCTCAGTGCTAACCAACTGGGAGGATGTCACTGCCAGCACTTGCAGGCTCCATTGTCTCCCATTCAGCTGTGGCACACAGCACAGACATTAACTGACCCACACAGTAGCTCAAGTGAGATGGACAGATAGTACAGCTAGCAGACTGTGATTGCATCCATTTTACAAGCAGGGAAACAATGGACAAAATGAATAAGCCCATCTGATGTGATGAATCAGACACTGAATGACAGTGAGAAATTGGAAGTGCCTGGCTTAGAAACCATGCCGGAGTCCATCAGACTGAGGCAGCTGTGTCTGCACTGAGTAAATCATTTGCAAACAATTGTTTCAGTCTCTAAACTGCTGCTAAAAAAGTTTGCCCTTGGGTTGTCTGGTTATTTACACTAGCTGGCAAAGTCCAAGACCAATTTTTCAGTGTTGATCTTGTTCCAAGTATTGATAACTACTTCAATCATCAGTTACACTAATGGAAAGCCATGCGGCCTGGCTGTTACACAGCTATACAGTATTCCCTCCCGCTTTCACACTTGCCAACTTGAATTCCCCCACGCTGCAAAAGACAATTCCCTACACAAGCAGAGGTACAGACACAGCTGGAGGCTAGGACGTGCATTCAACACTGTTTCAGGAGTCTTCTTTGTGCGGTGAGTATCTTCATTGTTAGGTGTTCTGTTAGATAACAGAGAGATTCTAGGCTGCTCTTCAAAATTTCATCTCCCATCAAATCAACAGGGCAAAAACTTCATGACAATTCTCCTACAATAAACTTTTTGTTGCCCAGCTTATTATCTCCTTGTAGCGCCCTGTAAAGTTCTGCCATGGAGAAGAAAAAGGAGGATGCTGAAACTTTCTGTCCCTCTGAGAGTATGTGCTCAAAAGCAGCCATGACCTGGGGAAAAACCTTTGGGACCTCAAACCTCATTCTTGGGCTCCCTGCAGGCATTTCCCCATGAGTCATCACAACTCAACAACAGCACCTAGAAAAACTGAACTGAAATAAGTGTGGTGAACTAGACAGAAGTGCAATACCATTGCAAGCTCCTTTCAAGGCTATTCTCTTATCCCACGGAGACACACAGAGCCAAAAGCAAAGAAGGAATAGAGGAAAAGAAAGAAAACTTATTACAGAATCTTCTGGTGGACACTGGACTGTTACAACCCATTTGTTCACAATGGCCCTAGACCACACTTCTACTCACAGAGCTTTGCAACCCAAAGACCACTACACTAGCAAATGAACCATGATGAATCCTAACAGAGGTGATGAGAGTCTTAGAGTGGCAAAAACTATGCTATTTTATAACTTTATCTACTTTTTATTGGCATACAACAGTGTTTCCAGCGTTGGACTCTGGGGCATACTTACACCAGCCCTTAACTGGCATAGCTATAATGACAGAAATTTCACACAGAACAGCTCCACTTGCTGTTCTGGAACACCAGCATTCCATTAATTATCTTTTAAGCCATCGTTTTTATCTAGTTCATACTTCATTTTTTAAATTTCCCAAAGTAATATTTATTTGTGTTTTCTTTACAAGTGGCCTGTTTACTAGATGGAAAGCTCTGCAATTACTGCTATGTTTAAGACTCTTGAATTTACTTGAAAATCAGCTTTAAAATTGGCAATTGTAATTTTGGAAGCTCTATAAAGCAATTTAAGATCTTAAGTAGACTAAACAAAGTGCACTCCAAACACATCTAATTAAGACACTTTCAAATTACATAGCATACCTTTGACCCAACACCCAACTTCCTTTGTAAAACAGTGTCTACATGACAGAACACATACTGATTCAACAAAGACAGTTTTAGGAACCATCTCAAATAATCTGGTACAAATGCAGAGTCTTACTGCCTCATACTCACCAGTAACCATTCAGTCGGAACTGAACATGTGCTCTTTCCAAAATTATGGTTGTTTTTGAACTTGTGCTTTCAAAACAACAAAACTGAAGTGTCAGTAACCTCACTATTCTTAACATTGGAAATTACCAAGTGCCTGAGTCACAGTGCTGGCTTCATTTGCAGGTGCGCACATACTGTCTAATACCAGTTTGAAGACAGCTTAAATCATGCAAGTGCTGCATATCACAATTAGGATTCACCAAGAACATTTACACGATCATTTACTGCAGTGCATGTGATGAGAGGTAACATGCTCAGATGCAGCTTTCATGATGCCTACTTTATGGGCTAATTCAACATGTCACAGCTCATAATCTTCAACATGATCATGTGCCTAAAGGAGCTGCACTGATGTAATGCAGGCAGGTTTTAACTAAATTTGAACATCTGCATCTTATCAGCTGTATGAAACAAAACTCCCCTAAACTGGTAAATTTGAAAACAAAACCTCCTTATAAGCTTAGCCTTAGTGAATACTTAAAAACAAACCCAAAACATTATTTACCTATACATCTGCACTTATATTAGAGCTCTTACATAATCTGACATCATACTTGAAACCCACTTACGTGGCAGAACTTCCAAATGAACAGATGTATTTCACATTCAGAAAGCACTTTTATTTTCCACAATCCATTTCTAAGGAGACATGTTGTAAATACAGTTTATGTAGGGAACTCCAAAATACAAAGTATTTGTAAGTGCAAGTAAGGCGTTTTAGAGAAGTAACACTTAAGGTTCAAAGGACTTTCTGTACCTGTGATGAATGCAAATTCTACAGAGTCAGAAAGGTAGTTAAGTCACTTGCATATCCTGTGGGTTTCATTTATATAATTTTCTGCATCAAGCTAGAGTTCCTCCTCTGAGGTCAAAGGAGAGAATATATCAGAAAATACCATGGGTATTTCCTCCAGCCTCTGCCCAAGTTAGAGGAAATGTCAAGCGTGTGCTTAAATTTAATCGCATTGAACTCTGTGCCTTACCACAGAGAGTTAAGCTCCACTGAGTTTCAAGCATACTGTTATTTTAACATGTTTTGCTCAGTCAAGCACTGTAAATTCATAATGTTACATACTGTTGGGTGTCATAACATTATCAAGCTGCAAAACACAATTATGTGGCATTCACTGTTGAACTCATTCGTACAGTACAACTCAAATATAATTTAGAGAGAAACTCTCATGATAACTTTATTGAAAGTGACCAGCCTACTGGAAGGTGTGAGTGGTTTTGCTGCCTGTGCTCTTTGACAATGATGACAGAAGAGCAGTATGCTAGATAATTACTGTGAAATACTGGAAACGAGCCTAATCTGCAATGCTCAGATCCATACTGACAGAGAAACATGACCACCCAGTCAGATTTAAGCTTTCTTCTCTTCTCCTGCATAGCCTGTCACTTTATGCCACAGGTTGTGTTATCTGGAAACTTTTACAGTGCAGTATGTCTCTCTGGGTTAAACTGAGACTGAAAGAGCAAGAACCATGGAAAACAGTATTTCACAGTTATTTCTTGTCCCTTAGAAACTTCACCATTAGGGCAAGAGTAAGTAGCAGCAGTAGTTTTTCAGATTTCAGAAATTTCTTAAATGCCTCAAAATCCTGTCCAATAAGGTGTAAAGACTTTTCCTTTTTCAGCTTCTCAGGAAATAAACATTTAAGATATTATGAAGCAGCTCACCTAAGAAATTTTCCCTAAAGTTAGTATGAGAATAATCATCCCATAGCCTTGGACAATAACCTGCTGCCCAAGAGCCAAACTTCAGAAGAACGACCCCTCTGAACTTAAGAACAGCTGCCGTATTTAGAACCATACTCAAAAGAAAGTGCTTCTGGTATTTTAAAATGATCACAACAGGATCCCTTTAATTTCTTCACCACTTCTTGTTGTTTCTCCGCTTCTGGCATATGTTCATTTCAATGTTTCCTAAATCGCATTACAAAAGCAATCCAAGTTGAATCTCCTCTATAAGCAGGTACATGTAATAATGTTTCAGTTGGATTTCCCTTGCAGACCATTTGTCTGAAATTACAAAAGAACCCAAGGATGCTTAACTTCTATACAGAGCAACTGTCCTGCAGATAGACTGTGATACAAGAAATTTTCTGGTATTAAACAGTGTGCAAAGCTCGGATGATCCAATTCAGGGAAACATTTTTTACCATGTAACGATTAATTTCAATATGACCTAAGTGTCTTTCTCATTAGGGATGGACTTTAATGCAAATTTGGTTTTGTAGGGAACTATGCAATTGCACAGAGCTTTGAACAAAGGTTCATGAAATTTCCACATCATGTCATCAAGGAAGAACCACAGTCACCCTCTCTCATTTTTACAGCACTGCTTCATGAAACTCAAGCTCTCGATATTTTGTTTAATTTTATAATAAGGCAGCTGTGACACTCTTTACCTTCAGTGAAAGAATATCAAAGTTACTACAGAGCCTCAGCTACCCAACAGCTATATAAATCAGTAATTAACTAAAATTAAAAACCAACATATGGCTACAGATGTGCACACATTTATGATTTTTAAAAACATGTAATGGACAGTCTTCTGATTAATGACTGCATTTTCCCCTCAGTTCAAAGCACGGAGTATTAAAGCAAGTTTGTGGGATAAAGTTAAGTCCAAAACCAGAAGCTTGTGCCAATTAAAGACCCTGCTGAAACTATACCACAATCAAGAATATACATCATATGTCATCATTCTGATCTACATAAGGCACTGTAACAAATTCACAAGGTTTAAATTTAACTCATTTAATTCCAAATTAACATATAATTAAGTGCTTTAAAATAGGCTGAGGAGTCCAGATTAAAAGAAATAAACAGCCCCCCCTAGACATCACTGACATTTCTGCCAGATGAATCAGCATTCATTATTCCCCCTCAGTCCTGTATGAATTAGAAAAAGCCAAGTACATTTCCATCCTAAGTGAGGAGGCTACAGGGCTTGTAAGTGAAACTGCACTGCAAAAAAGCATTTATATGAAAAACTGCTACGGAATTTTATTACTTTATTTTCTAAAAATATACTTATGAATTATTTATCAGTCTTATTTACTGATTAAAATGATCTTGCACTACACAATAAAACTCAAACCTGCAGTAGAACCTAAAATTCTACCACTTTCTAACCCCTGAAAAAATCTCCATTACCCATAATTTCTTATAAAAATTTCTAAAGGTACTAATCCCACAGCAAGTTTTGATGTTCACTGAACTTGGAGGCAACTGGTGAATCACTAAATAGTCCATACAAATACAAAAATGTAAACATTAATTTGTTGCACCTATACAACCCAGAGAACATTTTCAATTTGAGTCACTTTAAATAGTTGAAATCAGAATTTACCAAAAATTAATCGAGCAGCATCTGCTCAAGATAAAATATATTTTGCCTATTTATTAAGTGCAGCTTTAGCACTTGATAGGCCAAATGTATCCTGGTTATCAAGAGTATTCTGAAGAGATGAATTTATTTAATCTAACAAATATATCCATTAAGCAGGATATGGCCTGGTTTGATGGCTTTTATGTTGCTTTCATATGCATGATCT
>JAOEHX010049175.1:0-13914 GCA_025448015.1 Bolborhynchus lineola | reverse complement strand
TGAAAAATGAAAGAAGCCTCAGAAAGAAAACAGAAGAGAAAAACAATATAAGAAGAAAACCAAGAGCTCTTTTCTTAGTATTTATAATTGTAGCTTCATGAAGAGAATAGAGAACCACCTTAAGACTCTGAGCTGTAGTGCAGGGGGATTTCTATGTCACCTCTTCATAGCCTTAAATCATCACTGCCAGTGGATGCTGATTCTCAGCTATAAACTACTTCCAGTGTTTACATTAGGGTTTCTGAAAGAAATGCATATCTCAGGCCAGCAGATCTAATCCATCACTGTCTACAGGAACTGAAGTGAGGCAAGTGTGCATTGTAACCAAATGAGGCCTGCAGGACTCGAAGGCAAGAAAGAATTTACTAAGTTACACCCAGAAAACTGCTCACAAAGACAACCATGATGGCCAACAAAAGGCATACACTGAGCTTTTTTGCACACAGCAATGATTGTGACAGGACTACATCTTTCTGTCTTTATGAAAGTAAAGGTCCATTTCACAGCAGGAAGGAAAGGCATTTTTCTTTTCTGCTGATTAAACAACAGAGAGAGCAAGAGAGGCTCTGTGCCCTATTACATGATCAGGACCAGGAGGTGCAGTCAGATTTCCTTGAGAGAAGAGAACTTTGTGTTAATCCTGCTTTCAGTGTGGTGGTCCCTTGTCTGCTACACAACCTGAACATCAGCCCTTGTGCCCATTCTCAGTACTTAGGGGGGCTGCAGAGCAGGAGGGCACAAAGCCAAAGAGAAGTATGGTAGCAAGTGCCCTGCAACTGTCTGCTGCATCCCAGCAGCTGAAATAACCGGTGTACTCCCTTAGGTGGAAACACTTTTGCACCAGCCCTCAGGTCCTGCTCCCCCCTCTTGACTCATTTATGTCGTGCCTCTTGCCCAAATAGCTTCCTGCTTCCACCACCAAATGACACGCATTCCACTGCAAATGGCCCCTTTGAAGTCTCAGGGGAGGGATCTGGATTTTGTCCATGGCACAGAATACTAGCATAACTTTAACGCTTCTCAATTTTTACTTTTTTTTTCTTTGGGGGATGAAGGCTGAGAAGCAGCAGTAACTGAAAGCAAGAGGAAGAAAAAAATGCAAGAATATGATTTTGTTAATCTGCAGTCATCAACTAGCACATTAATAAATGGCTTTCCAGAAAAAGTAGCAGCTACCTTATCTGCTATCCTTGTATGCGATTGTCTCACCAACTTGAGAAGATTTCCACAGCTATGTCACTGTTTAATCAAAGGCTCTTGCTTTCAAGGTCAATTAGCCCATGGTCATGTCACAGCACTCTGAAGAAACTCCTCCGGTCTGACACTCACATTTCATGCCTACCCATGTGGAGGAAGGGGAAGTAAAACTGTTAATTGGCTGTCAAGTAGGATGAAAACATCATTCTTTTGGCTTACTAGTTGTTCATACATAGGAAAGCCGAAATGTTTTTATTTTCCTCTTTTTTAATTTAGCAATTTTTTTTTAAAGTTCCTGTGGAATCCTTCGGTGTCCAGAAAATCAATGCTTCTTGGGTTGAGTTTGAGGTTACCCTTTTTCTAATGACAATATAAATAAAATTGCAAGTTTTGCTGGAATGAGAAATCATTCCAGCACCCAAATGACAACATATAATTTTAAAAATGTGTCAAAGTCATTCCCAGGGAATTTTTGGAATGTTTACATTTGTTAAGGGAAGATTTGGCAAAATGCATTCTTGAAATGTGTTGATTTCACTAAATCTGCCTCTTTACACAAAATAGAAAAAAAGAAAGAAAAAGATTGGTGAAAGAAACTTTCACTGAGCTCAAATGACACATGGCACTTGGGCTATGCAGCTTATATTAAATGAAGAAAAGTCCTTAAACCATAGTTCAGGTCACTACTTCATCAACATGTCCGTTGGTGTCCTTTTAACTCCTGTTTCTCGGATTCTTGAGAATGGACTCTTCCATTCAAAGCATAACACAAATTCTACCTCAGGTCCAGGTTTTCAACTGCAAACTGGAAACATAACTTCCCACAGCACATCTCTTTTAATGCAGATAAAGTGGTTCACTGGGGCCACACAAAAAATCTTTGCAAAGAAAATTGACACAGTTTACAAAGCCGTAATTAACAATTAGCGCTGTGAAGTCATGGCCTAGTATAATCTTATAACAGCAGAGATATTTCTGTTGAGAGACAATGAGGAAAAAAAAAAAATCAAAGCAAACAAGAAAAAGAAAAACCCAAACCAAACAAACTCCAAGCCCAAAGTATGAAAAGAGCATAAAAAACCTGAGGCAATATAACCTAAAAAGGTACAGTATATAGTGCTTATGACCTGTTTTTCACTTCATGAGAAATACAAATAAAATACTTTATGCGCCTCCTTAAGAAAACACATTACAGTCTAGCATTATAGGAACAAATCATAACAATTTTTTACAGTTTTTGAGAAGATTTTTCTCTTTGTCAATAAAGAAAAATAGTAAAAAAGTATCAGATATTGTTTTTTGGTGGACTTGGCAGTGCTAATTTAACAAATGGCCTCAATGATCTTAAAGGTCCTTTCCAACTGAAATGATTCTGTGATTTGAAGTATGCTCATACAGTTCAGTTCAACCAAAAAGCTGTATAAAACAAGCTCTACTTAATGTGTCACACATTTGAGACCCTCGGAATTTCCCCTATACTTTTATGCAAGTTATTTCTTATAAACTAATCTAATTCCTCTTCTAGCATGGAAAGTTATTTTATTGGAATGCTGCTTGGTTTAGCAATGACAGCGTGCCATGACAACACTCCATAATAATACAAAGCAAATTTAACATGTTCATATCTGAAACATAATACTGTACTGGGATGCACACCTAATCTTTTTTCACTCATCTTCTTGGATCTCACCCTCCTTTCACAGTGATATTGCCTCACTGCCTTTAGTCAGAAGCACAATCAATTGCTTTTGCAATCTGTTTGTTACACACTTATTAGTATAAGTGCATAACTATGCTTTACCTGGCAGGCTATTTTCTTATCTACATGGCCAAAGTAAGTTATTCCAAGCACGTCAAAAGATCATTGAGAAGCTAGTGACAATGCTAACTATTCTTTTGTTTGTTCCAGCTCTCTGGACTACCTTGGAATGCCAATTCCTTCCCCAGCTGATACTGCACATGGAGGAGCTTCAGCAGAGGCGGAAGCAGTGAGTATGCGAACACCAACGGTAAAAGCACCTTACGAGAATAAAATCATGACTGACACAAAGTTGGCCCCAGAAAGTTTTTACCTCAGAACTTCATTTGAGTACACAGACTGAGGTGTACATAGTTTGGGCTGCAGACTAATTTACTGGCATCTATTGCCATAAAAGCATACTGCCTCAATGGTATTTCTGGAGGTCTCCTAAATTATGAGTTAAGAACCAGATGCAGTATTAAAGCCCTCCAGTGCATGTTTGATGCACAAAAGAAATGCCAAATACTCATTGTAAAGAATCATAATGTGAATCAGAAAACAGCATAGCTTATGCATTTTGGCACTTTCATTCTTGTGAGAACTAAAAAAATCAAGTGTAAAATATTTTAAATAGCTAAAAAGAGAATGGAAACTTCATTATTTTGACTTTGTCCACTTACTGAGACATTAATCTTCTGGACATGATATTCAGCTTGCAATTCAGGAACGTAAGTAAGTGTTTCACACTCTGAAGTGCCAGTCTGAGAAACCTAATGCAGGAATTAGGAACTTTTATTTGGAGCCAGTGGCTTGAAAATGAAGCTAATTTTTCTCTAAATTGCACAGCTAACCAGAAAAAATTGACCCTCCTATTTAACATCTTTAACAACTTTCCACCATTTAACCCAAATTCAAAGCTTAATTCAGTGTTTTGGCAGATGCTGTGCTAGATAGTAATTTCTATTGTGTAAATTCCACTATATATTTAAGATCTTGGGGGCAGAAAAATCTGATTTTGTTGGGTTCCCAATGGGAAAAAAAAATAAAGGAAAGGAAAGAAAAAGGTGCAAAGTGACCTCACTCCAGTTTGTGATCACATGAATTTTTA
This sequence comes from Bolborhynchus lineola, assembly GCA_025448015.1. Lineage (NCBI taxonomy): Eukaryota > Metazoa > Chordata > Aves > Psittaciformes > Psittacidae > Bolborhynchus > Bolborhynchus lineola. The sequence goes on along the minus strand of JAOEHX010049175.1, from coordinate 9,868 downwards.
CAGTATGTTTGCAGTGAATGCTCTGTCCCTGGCAGTGCATAAGGCCAGGCTGGACAGGGCCTTGAACAACCTGGTCTAATGTGAGGTGTCCTTGACCATGGCAGGGGGCTTGGAACAAGATCTTTATGTTCTTTCCAACCCTGACCATTCTATGATTCTTTGATCTGACAACATGTTCTCCTATTCATTTTATTCTCATCACTCAAATGAAAAAAAATTGTCCTGGAATACTGAAATTTACAGAAATCTTAATGACTGTGTTGCTAAAAAGAGAGTTGCTTCTGTTTACACAAGTACTCAATTTAAATTTTAACTAAAGGGAATGACATTTCTGCCTAAGTTCTGATTTTATCAGAACTAATGATCTATCTCTAGGTGATGACCTCTAATCTCACTAACAAAATGTTTGCTTATAGAAAAGCTATTTGCCACAGTAATTATGCTGAAAGGAATTTGTGTTTCATTTAGAAAAATCCTGGATATCTTTTGTGGCAACATAGGTAGTTTAAACCTTTAATCTTCAACAAGTATGTTTTCAAAAGACTAGCCTATAAACTGTGGAGGTTAATAGCCCTTGTGTTTGCTTACGTGTACAGAACCACACAGTTCTTGGCATGCACATCCGTACACCCAGGGAAGGTGTCAGCCTGGTGGCAGGGAAAGAGGAAGGTTGCAGAATAGATTCCCAGCACAAACAGGGCAAATTTACCGTCCCCTAGCCTGCTTGCATCCTCACTCCTTGCCTCACAGGGATCACACCCGTAGCTGCGGCGGCATTTCAGGCTGCCTGCCCAGATGCCTGTCATGTAGGTATTTCCACAGGTGGTAGATCTTGGACAGTGTGCCAGCTATTTCCATACAATGTGAGGCCATTTCAAACCAGAAGAGCTGCTCTCCTCAGCCGGGAAATCCCTCAGCCCTTCAGATCCACAGACTCTCAGTTGCAACTTTCAGCTGGAGAGTTTGGATGAGAGCTCATTCAACTGAAATTGTCCTTACCTGTAGTGCATAGCAGGTGAGATGTATCACAAAGAATATGTCAGGTTTTGTGTGCTATTATTCAGGCTTACTTTAAAGTTCAGAGCTTGTATAAGAGTTGATTTCTCTTTCTTTTGGCTGACTGCTTCTGCAGCAGCATTCTTGGTTGCCTGATAGAAAGTGATAAGAATATCCTCACTGTAAACTGTGATTTAGTTCACCTCCTCTGTCCTATCTTCTGCTTGCTAAGAACTAAAGACTCGAGGCATTTTGGCAATATTCTAGCCTAAGGCTAGAAAGCAAAAACCGGTGTTTGAATGTTTATTTTTAAACAGTGCATATCTATGAATAACCATGCATTAATCTTTATAAATTTAATCTTTTACTACTAATTGATTATAAAATAGGATCCTCAATATTAATTTTATCTACAGCTAATGAAAAAAACTGCTACTTTATTAAACTGATAATTCCTCTAAAAGTGCTTTTACAAAATAAAAGGGAAAGGAAACTTGTGGTATTCCACAAACCAAGATCCGTCCACTTGAAACTCAAAAATGTTTTTTGTACCCCAGACTTTCGTCTAGACTTTCAAGAAAATCAGGCAGATATCAGCTACATTAAACTTTATTTTTAGAGGTACTTGGCCCAGAAAAGTAAGCCACCTTCATAAATCTTCATGTTTAGGTCTCAGAATGATGATGGTTTTCAGGCGGGAAAAAAATCATCAGCTTTCAATTTCTCCTGGTTCAAACAGGGAAAAAAAAAAAAAAAAAAAAAAAAAAAAGTTACTTTTCACTGCGTTTAAAACAAGAATTTTAATAACTACCAGCAAAGTGAAAGGTCACTGAATATTATTTTATTATTGCCTCTCTACTAAAATATTCACATAATCACAGCCATGCAGAGCTGTAATGCAGCTTTCAAGATTTTCAGCCAAGAGCAAGTAGCCCTCAGACCCTACCATATTTAGTGTAAAAACTCTGCACAGAGCACAGTCCCAGCAAGGGGGACACCCTTCATGAATGCAGGTGTGAGCTTAACACAACACCTCATCATTTCAAGGTGAGTTAAATAAGCTGTCCTATGTCTTATAAGGTTTGCTGTACTTCACTGTCACTGGTTTGTTTTGGTTTACCTGTGTCATGGGTTCAGCAATTTGCTATTTTTTTTCCAGGAAATGGGTATGGGGCTGCAGGAGCTTTTTTCGAAGGCTGTTCACAGCTGTTCCTCCTGTCCACTGGTGCTCAGAGGTCCCCACCTGGTGAGTTACACAGAGAAAGACCTCAAGCACCATGACCACCTACCCCAGCTCTGTGAAAACTAGCCCTCCCTTCAGTGTGAGTGGCTCACAGAAGCATTCAAGGGAATGCCTAACGAAAAGAAACCACCTTTATCAGGGCCCTGGGCGAGACTCTGAAATGGTGCAAGCACGACTAAGATTCACTGGTTTAAAATCGATTTTGAGTGTCAGTAGTTGGAAATGCTCTGAGAGGAAAAAAATTTTATTTCATGTTTAGGGAAATGCAGTCTATGCTGCTTCACTATGAGAATATTTAATTTTAAAGCAAACAGTTCAGAATGGATTGAGAAATAAGGTGAAACTGTTGCTTTATCAATAAATAAAATGCAGTGGAGATATGGCTTAATCTGTCTGTCCCTAATGGATGGTAATTTTGATTCTAAAAGGCAATTCAGAATTGTCAGATGATAAAGGGTAGCCTTGCCATTAAATACTCTTGCTATTTTGGCTAATGTTACATATATGTGCTGCATAAAATAAACTGTATAGCATGGATGAGAAAAAACTTTGAGAATACACTCAAGCTATCATCCTATTTTTGTAGGGACTTGAAAGACACCAAGCACTCTCTGTGACATGGAAACAAATAGCCAGTCTTTATGACAACATTAAAACCATATAAGGGTTTGTGAGTCTTGTGAATCTTAAGTTGTCTGTTTATAAGAACAGAGAGTACACCTTTTCCATGGCAATATTTTAAGTAACAGTTCTGAGTATTGCCAAACACACCTTTCAAAAAGTGAGTTACTAAGTACACCAGAGGCTGGTTCCTGCAGAACAAAGGGGAAGTTGTGACATTTTAACTAAGTTTTACTTCTTCCGTCAGGCTAAATCAATGCTTGATCGCAAAACACGCTCATGTCTAGCATGCAAATTTTCTTTCCCGCCGTGATTCAATGCAATATAAATTATAGTTGTTTACAGCAGGCTTCCACACACTTTTGAACATCGGGTTTCTCTTGATTTGCCTAGCAGAAAGCCCACAGTATAACCAATAAGCTTCAACCCCTAAGCTGTACTGACATCATCCTGGCTAAATAAAACAAGGAAATAAGCTAATCAGAGATCTCCTGATTTATATTCTGTAATGAATACAAAGGGGCAGAAACCAAGGTCTTTTAAATGGAAGCTGTCAGCAAAAGAGAAAACAGAAGAGAATTATTTTGGGAGGTAGCCAAGAAAGAGCAAGAGGGTTGTGGGGAAAGAAGGCATAGTAGAAAATGAAGGAACAGTCTGGTACACAATATATACTACTGCAGTTTTCTCCCACCTGGTAATGTTATATGCTTATAATGCCATGCCAGTCAGACTTGTAAAATGAATAGTGAAAAAGCACAAATAACTCAGTTTTACTTATGGATCTGAAATTTGTAGCATTTCTTTTGTTCCTAAAGAATATTCATGTAAAGAAAATGTTCACCAAATAAATAAATAAATAAATAGAATGGAAAATATATAGGTTGAAGAAAACTCTTTAAACTATTGGGCATCTTCTTTTTCAAACTCTGTAAATATATTTATGAGTCATTTCATTTTCATTTCAAAAGGTAAGAATGTCATCTGCTCTCAAAATTTTTACTTTTTGTTTTGTTTTCTTTCCAGAAAAAGAAATAATTCAGTTGAATCACCTTTAAACCTCAGCTCAATATCCAAATGTTGCCAAAACCTTTTTCTCCATTAAAGGAGAAAATACTCATTAATGGTAGGGCTTATCTAAAGAAAAACTGAAAACCTGTGTTTTTAATGCAGGTTTACATTCTTCTCTCAGGAATAGCCCCAGAGGTGAGTGCAGGACCATATCTTAGGAGCCCTCTTCTGCCCACCACAGCAGTGCCAAGGATAGCCACAGATGTCTTATGTGCTTCCTAGGACACTTCAACTCCCCTCACACCTTTGTGCTTGGATCCTCCTGGACCATTATATTTTCTGTTCAAGTGTAAACCTTGAAGAGTTGTTGTGCACTATGGCTGAAACTGTCTTTCTTCATTTGGGAAGAAGAATGTTATTCCTTAAGAGAGGTATCTCTGTGTTACCAGCAGTGTGTCCTTGGGGGCTTTATGTGGGGGAAGTAAACTTCTTGTGACTCACTGCTGCAAAAAGTTCACTGGGAAGAGAAGATGATTTTCTCTTTCCAAGGATTTCAGATGCTGAAGAGAGCATCAGTTCAAGGATCATAGTGTTTAAATGGTCCAGACCTTGAGACTCAAACTTGTTCAAGCTCAGAATAAGTGCAAAGGCATCTGTAATCACATGGCTCCAGGAGGTCAGAATTTACAAAACTGTTTTAACTTCATAAAATATAAAGAACTAGTAATGATTGAACCCGATACCTTCTGCAAAGTCTGTCTCCTGATGCAGATCCCCAGCCACACTAGCTGACATATTCCTTTTGCTTCACTGTGTATTCATACCCCAGTTGTCCTTGATGAACTCAGGAACAACAGGTGTGCAGCACCTATTCTTTCATAGAGACACTCCTTTCCTTAGTGATTCTGCCCGAAATGAAAACAGTGGACCAGACTCCCTACTTTCCTTTCAGGTAATTGGTACAGGTCACAACTGGCTCTTCTGTTGGATTTTTTCATTGTTATATTGCCTTCGGCGTGGCTAAGGAAGAGAAAAACAAATCTGTGGACCTCAAAACCCCTTTGGAGAACAGGATATTTGTCAGCAAGGTGAGCAGGTTTACCAGCACTGAGATGAATTCTGCTGAGCCTTCTTATGTCAGTAGGTGGATTGAGTTGCTGGAGGAACAGTGGCATGTACGAGGGTACAGACTGTTAAACATTACTCCTGTGGCCATAACTGTAAGAATTACCTTCTCTGACAGTATATGCAGCAAACATAACTTAAAATGGGTCATATATACCCTTAAACACAGCACATACATTTTTGGCATTGAATCCGAGAATGAGGAGGGAACTGCCAATAAAGGAGTAGAAAGATCTATACTTTAAAGAAAAAGAGATAAGCAAGGGAAGACACAAAACAGAAATATCAATCCACTAAAATGCTTTTTTGAAAAAAATCACATAATTACATTTAAGACAGAAAACAGTATCATCAGTTGTAAGTGTTAAACCCTAATGAAAATAAAGTTTTAAAGCAAATCAGCTGATCCTGCAAAAAGCAGAAAAAAAACTTAGTAAAGGGCTTTAATATATTCCACTTTGGCCTGAGATCAATAATCTTTTTGAAGGAAGGGTTGTTTCTGACCTGGCTCATTGCATTAGCAATTAAGTTCATATTACATCTCTGTGAACAATTGCAACAGATGAAAGACTAAGCATTTCACAACATACAATGGAAGATATAAATGTATCCAGAATTATGTATATCCATAAATATGTGTCCAACTGCTGGAAGTACAGTTTCTGACCAAAACAATGGCAATGGCTGGTTGTAATGGAGAAACTGACTGGATAAGAAAGCTAGAAATGCATTAACTATGCAAAGTGTTAACTCATTTTTGTGATGGTTCCACCCAGGAGAGTTACTGACTTACGCCTTTCTGGTATTAATCCCCTTTCATGTTTCTGCTATGTTGCAGTGAGTGCAGTGGCACACTCAGGGAAATGCAATCATTGCTAAGATACACACTGTCTGCCAAGAAGATATGTGACATGACTTCCAAAAGTACAAGCAAATTCAGAGGACTGAGTTACCTTACTTATAGTACATCTCTTGTAAGCCACAGCATGTTTATATGCAACTGTTTATTCTACCATGTTTCCTAGGCTGTTTTGCCAGTTTTACTGATGAAAATATTTGTTCAGGTTAGAGGCAGTCAGTCTTCAGTTCTCATTTCCTGGCATTTGGCAGCTCTGTGCTCAATGTTTATGTCTCTTCAGTGTCATTTTTAAAAGTCTTAGTCTCAGAGTAGGAAAAAAATTCACCTCACAGAACTGCCTTTTGTGAAAATCACAGGCGAGCCAAACAACAGATACCACTTCATTTTTATTGCTCAAATGGGCTATGGAAGAATTAACTTCCTGACTTTTTGTCTAACACAAAGACAAAAACAAAACCAGTGACCAGGAAAATTGAAATATTAGTTTTATACAACCTTTATACCCTCTGAGGATAAAGCAACTTACCTAAAAAAAGCCTTTCTCATTATTCACATATTTGTCACTAGCAAAACTTCCGTATAGTGATAAACTTTGCTCAGGCAAAGTCTTTCTGCTTTGCCAGAATGTTGCTTTAATTCTTCTGTCAAGAAGAAATAGAAATCTTATTCAGAAGTCTTTAAATATCTTTCTGTTTGTGTGACCTCTTTGTTGCCTTCAACTTTCTTGAATCCCATAATCTACAGGTACTGTCATGCTAGAATTGTGTACTCTCCAGACACAGTCAGGGAAAGGGTTTTTTCATATTATCACTGACTCAATAGCTGTCTTGCTCTGGGGAATTTTTACACAGAGGGCTTCTGGCTCAGCTCATATTTACAGACATCCATTCATCCACTGTATAACCCCTCTGCACTAAAGTGAATGCAGCTATACCAGACATCTCTGAATTAAAGGTATGGGATTTTTCCTTTTTACTTAGAGGAAAGTCTATAAAGACTGCCAAAGAAAAATGAACAAATAAAGAAAACAAGCTATTTCTAATAAATAACATCTGGACAGAGCTGCATTATGGAATTTTAATATTAAAATTAGCAGTGTTTACAGCATGTCTTGAATGACGTCAGTCAAACCCCTCTCATCAATCTTCTGAAAAACAAAACAAAGCTAAGAGTCATAAAGCAACATCTTGGAATAGTTATGGCATTACTGATGTGCAGCTGATAGAAGTTTTATGTATTCCATCCAATCAGACAATGAACTCAGAATGTCAGCTTGCAATGTAGCTTTATTGTGCATAGCAACCCTTTATTCTGAGTAGTCAGAATGAGATAGATACATGAATTCCAGTAACATTTGCTGAACTGCCACGTGGTCAAAAGACATGCTGTATGAATAGACTGGCTGTGACAGGACGTACTAAGGCTGAGAAGATCATCTTTATTTGTCTGATCTCATGAGTCAGCTTTCTTTTTTAATATTGGACTTGTGTTCTCTGTGCCTCACTTCATTCTGTCCAGTTTGACGTTTTATTCTGGTCAGTTCGAGATTCATGCTGCACTGAATGTTATTATTAGTCTTGTATTTGCCAACTCTTTCATTCCATATCAAGAGATATTAAATGTGATGATCTATCCAGCAGGTCTTCGAGAACTGAAAAAGACTATGCTTGGGTACTGTAGTAGTTAGATCTTGCAAACATGCAGTATTTGTATTTTGTCAAGCTGGATGGACCTCCAACTTCTCTTGCTTTGTATGCAAAACTAAAAACAGTTCTGTAAGTCCTTCTTCCCAAGATGTTTCTTGGAGAAATGTTTGAAGTTATAGCCTTTATGTGTTAATTCCTTTCCAATTTGGTGCAAGGTAGGTAATTCTTTTTCTATATCAATTCATTAGTATCTTAGTTACACCAACAATACTTCATTTGTGCCATTCAGAAAAAAACAACCTTTTATTTCTCAGTAACTGGGTTTGGGAGATAGATACAGTTGGACATAGTTTACTCTTTGAGCAGAATCATCAGAGACCTAACATTATCACATATTGATGATGCTAGTGCAGGAAATATGGTCTTATCTGATTTTTTTAAATTTATATAGGAATGGAGCTCAGCAATTTCCTTTTTTTAAGCATCACACTATACCTGTCCTTCCATGATACTCATTTGACACTCTTCTGTGTGGCAAAATGTTTAGTGCACTTACTTCAGAAAAGCATCTTGAAACTTCAGGTCCATTTTTAAGCTGGATCTGGGCTAAGAATTTCATAGGATAATTTGCTTTTTTTAAACTTAGATGACTATCCTGAAGCCAGATGATTATGGAGTGCATTTACACTTTCTGCTTTTTCCTTTAGGTCTCATTTTTGTTGTTTGATTCTTGTCACATGAGCCAAATAGATGATGACTATTTTTAAGAGCAATCTGAGACACTTCAATAATAGTTTCTCAGCAGGGATCAGTAGCATCTAAGTAACAACTTGCAGCTTTGGCTGATATGACAGGGATACAACTGGTAGAGAATGAATTCAGTTGCTAGATAAGTATATTGCTAGATAAGAAAAAGAAGAGAAGTTGAGAATTGAGATGTTTGTAATCCTGTCAAAAAAAAAAAAAACAAACAAACAAGCAAAAAAAACCAAACAACTAAAAAAAAAGAAATGGACTCTCAGTCTCATTCTGCAAGTAAAAATGTGTGCTTTCCTATCTTGAATGACAAAGATAAACTGCTCTCTGGCTAGTACTTGTCAGTCTTACATTACTGCCTTGCAATTCTAATAAATGTTCTCACATCTTTCTCTCGTATCTTATCACTTACATCAGTCCTAAGGTGCAGGAGATTCCTGCTAGGTAACTTTCCAATATACAGGTTTTGGCCCCTATCACAAATCATTTATAGCTGATCTCTGTTTTTCTCTTTTTTCCTTTACATTCAACTCTCATTAATTTTAATTAGACTCAGATTAAGCCCAAACTCTTTAACGTGATTTATAAGAAAAGGGAAAAGAAACATAGCATGCCTGCCAGATGAATTTTCCCAGAGATCTCACAGCTCTAATTTACACTACAGACACACCAGGATGTGGTTGGAAGAAGTCTTGTGTTTCCTGCTTGTGCATGCTTTGGATGCATGACCTCAAGATGTCAAAAAGTCAGTGGGTCATGGGGACAAGTCTGTCTCTGTGGGTTATGCTTTCTGGCTTGTAGATATAATGCACATAAACAACTTTTGAAGATATAAGATTTAGTTTTAACAGCTCAAGAGAAGTCACTGGGTTAGCTTTTCTGCTCTCAAAGAGACTTAAATATTTCAGCCTAAAACTTCTTGTTTGCTTCAGCTTCTCATTATGTAAATTTGCCACCAAGAAAAATGTGTCATGAAATCTAATGACTAAAATCCAGAAAAAGAGTTTATCAGCATTTCACTTTTCATAAAATATGCCTGGCTGCTGAACACTCTCTATTCCTGGATTTTTAGCTTTGTTCTTCTTCTTCTTCATTATCTATTATGCAAAACCAACTTCTGTCCAGCTTCTAAAATATAGAGAGCTCTGCAGTGGTAAGTATCCTTGAAGCAGATTTAACCTTGGTGGCCTGCCATGCTGAATATAAAGAGCAATCTTAATGGGATGCAGGTGCAGATGAACTGTACCATTGATGCGGCAGAAGAGACCCTCAGGGGCTCCTGAAAGTCCCTTATGAAAATCCACCATCACGTTAAAGGACTGAGATTATTTCCTTGCTTTGTGGAATCCCTTTTTCAGTAACTAGACATGCCTTACTGCAGTGCTTCTGGATAGCTGGGTCCTTTGTATTTATCAATGACTTGATAAAATACCTCATATACAGTTTCTCTGACAGCTTTGGAATCATAGAATAGCTGGGGCTGGAAAGGACCTTAAGATCATATAGTTCCAAGCCCCGTGCCACGGGCAGGGACACTTCCCACTAAACCATGCCACCCAAGGCTATGTCCAACCCGGCCTTGAACACCACCAGGGATGGAGCATTCACAACTTC
>JAOEHX010049173.1:0-10230 GCA_025448015.1 Bolborhynchus lineola | reverse complement strand
ACGTGCTTGTACAGAAAGAACCAGAAAACTGATAAGCAACTGCCTTTATCCCCCTTTCCAGAAGGGAATCAGGTAAACTGCTGTTATGTTTAAACTCTCCTGAGCTTGTGACAAACACCTTGAAATCACCTCAGTTCTACATTCAGCAAAGTAACTGGATGGGTCACCTTGTCTTTTCAAGCACTACCACACCACTACTGCACTCCTGCAATACCACATGCCGTACTCTGACATAGTGCACTACTACCAGCAAACAAGGACTGCAGCTTACCAATGTACTGAAACATGCTTGAAACTTTTGAAGCAGGAGCCAGTTACTTGATGCTATATTGCAGTGATTAAATTTCAACAGTTCTATAATTAAAAGTTAATGGTTCTCCCACAGGGCTCTACTGCTAAGCTAAATCTAAGTGTCTGGAGCTTGCTTAGGCTCTAAGACAGCATTAGGTCAAGTCACACTGCACACTGCCATAAGCTAAACAGCCTTTAGCAATCAGAACAACACACTGAAAATATTCAACAAGCATCACAAGTCCTAGAATGCAGGCACACATGCAAGTACCATTTCATGTAGGGCATCAACAGGAGACTAAAACACATACAGAGCATGCAGCAACGCAGTTTTAGTCAGGCAAATATTAGCTTTTGTGGATTGGTTTCCATAAACTTCAATATGAGAAGAAGTTAGTAGGCATGTCAAGACAAAACACCACTATGAAAGCTTCAGACAGCTCAGATACAAACCTAAAACACCAATCTCCAGGCCTTCCAATCCTGCTTTGATTCTAGTGTAAGTATCTTCTGTCTCTCCAAAGTCTGCCACAATGACTTTTGTTTCCACTTTGTACTTCTCTCCTAGAAAATACAAGTTGTTAAAAACTGAAGTTTGAAGTAGTTGAATTACCATTCAGATATGAACATATCCATTATTACGTTCTGACAAAACATTTTACGGAGTGAATATCACACATTTTCACCTCTGTAATGGGAATCCTTGAATTCCAACATAACCTGCACAAGAAGTTTGCTACGTTCAGCTACTTCTGGTGAGACCACGGATTCTCAAATGACTCAGCACATTCTCTTTGTAAGGTATGATAAAGGTGGCAAGAAAACAAATTACACAGGTTTGCACAGAATCAAAGGCAGAAATCTGAATGTGCACATACACGAGCGTTCAAGTACAACTTGACAAGGAAACTTTCCCCAACTTGAGCCAAAGGAGTTGCTTCAGACCAAGCAAAATAGCTCTTTCATTGCCCTCCCTTTCCATTCGCACTTTTGGTGCCATCAAACTTTCTGAATATTTAGTATTTTGAACATAAATCAAAAAGGAAACATGTGGGTGAACAAGAGCAGAAGAACTTCGAGTCTAATCACATTCCAAAACTGTTCTGATATGCTGTCATCTCCAACCTTAGCAGAACAGGAAAAGTACACGTCGCCAACTACAGTTTGAAATAGAAGAAAGCAAGTATTAAAAATACTTTATATAAAAAGCACTTCTGCTTCCATCAGAGCTAAATTAATGACACAATTAAAACCATTACGATGTACTCTCAGACATCAAAAGAGCAGAAGAGTAGCTTAACATCACAGCACCTTTTCTGCATGCCTAACTCCTTCCCTAGCAATTCCTTAAGGCACCTGTGTACAGCTCAAGAAAGATTTCGTAGCACTTTGCCCCCAGAACCATTCATAAAAGCAGTGCCATGCTAAAGGAAAAGAATCATTCACAAAAACCAGATTAGAAGCAGCCAGATTCCCATGATGCTCCTTCCCATTCAAGGGAAAGCCACGACTCCCATGCTCCTGCCGTCCATTCATGCAGAATCATGAATCCACTGAACTCGCTGGTTTGCTGGCTGCCTCCCCTCCCCCTGCACCGTATCCCTATAATGGCAGATGGAATTATTTCTCCTCCTTTTCCCCCTCCCCACCCTCAACCTCTTCATCTCTCCTGAGCAGCTGCATTGTTTGAAAATCCCCCGAGACATGTTGCTATGTCAAATGACGACGTAAATAGCATTAAGCCCCTACTGCAGCAACAGCCTTGTGATCGCGTCACAAGAAAATCAAGTTCAACGTTGGGGGGGTGAGGAATGGTCTATTTTTGAACACAGCTGGTCTAATATTTAGCATACACATTGGCGTACTTACAGGACATGGAATTAAAGGCAGCATTAGAGGCACACCTAATACGCACAAGTGGATCGGGCGGGCAAAGCCCAAGTCATCTTCGCTTCTACACACATGCCATTTTTAACTGGTTTGTGGAGCTACAGCTGTCTTCACTGCTGCTCAGATGCTTCACGAAATGAGAGTTGTTTGGAGGACACAAACACCATCGTCACGAATCTGTTCAGTTGGCCCTTTTGTACTTAAGCACTCCTCATTAGGATTGTTACTGATCTGTCTTCAAAGCCTTCTGAAATCACTACAGGGACACTGAGAGAATGAGGTAAGAAAAATCTGAAGACTTAATATTATAAATAGGAAAAAGAAAATGTAAGTCCTCACATCACTGTTCATATAAGACCCTTTGTTAAGCCTTTAGAAAATTAGCCAAGAGCCATTACATTTAAGGTAGTTAAGCAATACAACTATAAAAAGACCAAACACCCTTTGTGGATGGAGGGCGGGTAGTACAGTGTGTAAGAACATACAAAGTGCAAAAGACTGCCTGCTTGCCAGAGGACACAGTCTTTGTGTGGCTGCTCACTGCAAACATGCAAGACTGCCTTGCCCCAGCAGATGATGCCTGCTGACTAAACCCTCCGTTCCCATTTCACACCAGTGTTCAGGAATCTTGCGTTGGAAATAGATGATCTCTAAGGTCCCTTCTTTGATTCTGCATACCCCATGCTGTCCCAGAACCTGCAATAGGTGGGATGATCCACTGCAGCAGAGCACAGACTAATAGATACACCTGATCAAACGGTTCCATGTCAAATGACAATGCAAAAAGCATTAAGGCACTTCTGAGTAAGGTCATCCTAGTAGTCAGCAGAAGGTACAGAAAACAGAGGTGCTCTGCTCTGTATGAACAATGGAAAAGGGAATTTCCTTGATCTTAAGAAGGATTTAAATGTTCTCAAGCAGATGGGATAGAAGAGAGTGTAGCACACGTCCTTGTTTCATCTCCCCAAAAGACTCTGAGATACAGTGTAATGGGGAAGGAAGCAAGCAGGCTATGTCCTAACCTAGGACATCTAGCAGTGACTGGGCTCCTGCTGTCCAAGAGGAGAAACCTGCAACTCCTCAATGGAGCTTTCAGCTCAAAGACCAGGAGGCACCTGACAGTCACAGATAGCCTAAGACAGGTTTTGAGCTAATTTTTGCAGTCAGCAGCTAGAGGATCTGAAAGTGCTGGTATTATCTGCCAGTGTGCCCAGCATTCTTTATGATATATTAGAAAGTGGAACTGGTACTTCAAATGCTGCTGAACCCAGGACAACTGCTTAGCAGGGGACTGAATATTGCACCACCACTTGATGAATAGTTATGGGGAACATATATTACACCATGCTGTCACCAAGAGTTGTGAGGACTGAGTTACCACGATGTTATCAACAGTTGTGCAGCAGTCATCACCTACCTCTTTTCAAGGATAAGAGATTCAGCTGACCTTCACATTTCTCAACTGTGACACATCAGCGTTTTAATCATCTCATTTACTAAAAATATCAGGTGAGCTCAGTATTGACCCTAAAAATAAGTTTCAAACTAAACTTGCATGTCATAGAATCACAGAATAGTTTGGGTTGGAAAAGACCTTAATATCATCCAGTTGCAACCCCCTGCCATGGGCAGGGACACCTCACACTAGACTATGTCGCCCAAGACTCCATCGTACCTGGCCTTAAATACTGCCAGGGATGGAACATTTATCACTTCTTTGACAGGCCCTGTATGACTTATGGTCACTTAGCAAGAGACCAACTACACACAGCAGTATCCTGGTGATCTAATAAAAGCAGAAATGATCTTGTGCAACCACACCATCATTTGACAAACAAGGTGCTGACCACGAACAAAGCCTCAACAAAACATCTGTGTGAAGGACGAACAAACCAGAGTTCTCCTGGTGGTAGAGCAGAATGGTACAAATGTCCAGATAGCAACCCACGAACACAGTCAGACTGCAGAGGCGTACGCATGCCCCGGACTAACACCTATATAAAAACAGTTGTCATGCAAACAAAGGCAGTATAAAAATAATACATTAGAAAGGGAACATAATATAACTGAAAAAAAGTGCCACTTTTTGTGTAGGTGGTAAATAACTGACGTGTCAAGTTCAGGATGCTCATTAAAAGGATACTCGTGTAGTCATAAATGTTTTAAGTAATCAGCAGCTCACAGGAAAAGAGTATCTACTGTTAACACAGATGTGATGTTAGTTTTTACTTACAAATGCAAGAACAAAGGCTGCTAAAGAGCCTGTTAAACCTAAGAGGCTGAGAGGAGAACCCCAGTTCTACCTTAGGATGGAAAAAGTACCTCCAGATGCCAAATGAAGTTAGTTTGCAGCCAGTAGTATCACAAGTAAATGATGCTGCACTGAAAAGGGGAAAGAGGGGAGTAACACTAAAGGAAGACAGACTGGTAGGGCTGGAAGCCATGTACTTCAGCAAGCAGGTAGTCATGGAGCAGGCACAACCGAGGCACTAGAGAACTGAGAGAGAGGTAGACCATACAATCATACAACCAATTAGGAGCAAGAGAAGTGCAGCATAGGAGGCTCACATTGGAAGTAGATACTGAGAACAGTTATCTGAAGCTGAGGCAAAGTCCATTAAAAACCTCTTGCTAGAACTGAAGTATCTCATGGCTTTGTATTCAAAGCCTCATATCAATCTCACCAACACAGCAATGCAGTATAAAGCAACTGCTTGTGAAAACTTAGAAGTCTCATTTGGCTTCAGGATGGCCAGAGACGCAAGCAAAGCAGTAGAAAAATAGCTCGCCATTCTTCATTATACATGAGGGGAAATATGGCTTTAAGTAAGGAGATTCAACTACATTCACAGAGATGTTATCTCTCCAGTACCACTGCAGTGGCAAAACTCAGCCTAAGCCAGTACCCAGTCTTCAGAAAGAGAATTTGTAACCTTCCAATAAAGGGTAAGAAGCTGAGAGATGAAAGCAAAGCATGAAAACCTCCTGCTTTTTAGTACTTCATCTATGCAGGGCAGAGATGAAGAAGAATTTAAGACTACAGAGCGGCTGCAGATAGATCTACAAAGTCTTTGGGGTTTCTTAAGGGAGAGACATCCATTTTGGGAGTGTATCCAATTTGGGACTTTCAGAGTTCACAGAAGCAGCACAGCAAGTGTCATGCACAGATGGAACCCATACAGTACTTTCAGACTGGTAATAGCAGACAGTTACTACGCACTGTTATTATTCACCATAGAGAAGGAGATTAAAGTCAGCTGAGTATAACAAGAGCTAGCTTTTTCTGATCATTTTGTAGGGACATAAGAATGCAAGGAATGAGCTTTGCCTTTCAGCAGAATAGAGACCAACTGTTAATTACAGTTTTAAAAGTTAGTCAATGAAGTCCAAGATATTGAGAAAGATACGTAAAACAAGATGCAACCCCACCATCACTCACAGTGAAACACAGAATTACAAGAGGAGTGTGTGGACACTTATGAGCAAAAAGAGCAGAAACCCTGGACAGCCTGCAATGCTCTTCAGGAATCAGATCCCAACAGCACAGGAAAGATGATTGAGAGGAAAAGTTCTGGACTCCTTTGCACGTTGTTTCAGTTATAAAGTCCATAGACAAACTAATTCCCATTTGTGTAGCTGAATCAGTCTTTGTTCCAAATGATGGCTCTTGTGTCTCATTCCTGTGATAGAGAAAACAAGAAAGACCAAGGGCTGGAAAGCAGCACAGAAGATAAAGGAGAGTCAGTGCTGAACTTCAATCCAGAGGGATGCTGCACAGCAGACACTCCATGAGAGATGAGCAGACACACAGCAACAGGTAACAGTCGGATTTTAACTACGATACGTAAGTTATAGACACTCCTATAAAACTCTGGAGCAGAGCACTGGTAACCTAAGGAATAACAAAAGTTGCAGTAAATTGTAGCTAAAAGAAAGCTCTGTTTGTACCTGGCAAAAGAAGTCTCCAGGTAGAAATGCTATACTGTAGCAGTGTGTATAGCATAATGCAATGCCTGCATCCAACCTGACAGAACTTTCTATGTTTCAAAACAATTCTAAAAGCAAGTAGGTATGCACATTTGATCAGGCATTAACAAATAGGTTCAGATCCCTTTCATTCAATTCCACACGCAACACTGCCAGGGAACTCCTTTCACACTGTACTAGTTGCACACGTAATTTCATAGCTACAGCTTCCTTAAAAATAATGAATATTTTAAACACCTAATTACACAGAAGTACAGAATGGGTAAAAAACGCCAGACCTTATCCAAAGTGTTACAACTCTGTTAAGTAGCTTTAAGTTTCAACACACACACGCATACACAAGCCAATTCCTCACTTCTCAAAGACAACACAGCAGAAGATGAATTTCTAAGTGAAAGCCCAAACCCCCTTGAGCCACAGGGATCATTTAAGTTTTTAATGTGTATTAGCAATACTGTTACTACAAAACATAGGAAGAAAACACACTTTATTAATACTTGCCTCCATTTGCTCCTCCCTGACTCCAATTACGACAAAATACATCACAGCTCCTAAGATACATATACCAAGTCAGAACACTCTTAGCAACATGCAGGATCAATCACTAAGCCCATTCACCCACAAATACTATGTTCAACAGCGTAAGAATTCCTAAATTGAGCCTGTCCTAATCACAAAGCTAACTAAAAAAGCACCACAAAATCAAGCAGCCGGGAAGACCAGCTGCAGAGGCTGACAGCCAGGGGGGCTGCACAGTCACGTCACTGCAATGCTTCCAAATGTCACAGAACCATGGAATGGTTTGGGTTGGAAAGGACCTTAAAGCTCATCCAGTTCCATCCCCATGCCACAGGTAGGGACACCTTCCACTAGTGCAGGCTGCTCCAAGCTCCATCCAACCTGGCCCTGAACACTGCCAGGGATGGGGCAGCCACAGCTTCTCTGAGTACCCTGTGCCAGTGTTATTTCAGGTAGCAGGGGAGCACAGCTTTGATGCTCACCACACACATCCCCTGGCTCCAGTATGCCACAATGGAGCTTGGCACAAGACACCAACATAGAATCATGGAATCAATTAGGTTGGAAAAGACCTTTAAGATCATCAAGTCCAACCGTAACATGGGACCTGCATGAGGACAGTCACAAGTCCTGCTTATGAAGAGCACTGTTTTGCCCTTGTGTGGTTTTCTTCATTGCTACCTCAATACATCCACTGAGGCTGAAGCAGGATAAAGAGTCTGATAGGATGCAATCCCAAGATGTTTCAGAGAGAAGTGCAACTTGAGGAGTGGAAAGGTTAGTACTGTGTGCCAGGCAGCATCTCAAGCTCCTGTTCCATGTCTCCTCTTTTGCTGACACTATCTTCAACCCCTTCCAAGGCTTTTTTTGATATTCATTGGTGCTACTGGTTTTTACACAGCGTGAAGAAAGCTATTTTAATTTACTAACTCATTTTAGGAAGGGCATATAGACTATCACCAGTACTTCATGTAACCTTTCGTTTTCCTCATGTCATTATTATTGCTTGACTGTGACAATACACATGCTAGGTATATACATGCAAACATGAATTATTCATCACTATTTACACATAAAGTCTAAAATCTCCAGGTTTATAATTATTAGAACAGTAACTAGAAAAAAAAAACTAACTTTTTTTGCTTATTCTTTTTTCCAGATTGAAGTTAAACAGAGCGAGTTCTAGAATGACCAGAATTCCTTAAGGGGAATTTGAGAGTCACTTGCAGAGACTGAAAGGGATCATAGCATGGATTAACAAAAGCATAGTGCCTTTATGCTAAAGTGAGCTTCAAAACATTTCTAGATGTACAAATAAAATGAGCTTCTACACTAATTCAGCACCATTTTGTATGTCCCCTATAATTTTATCTGCATTCGGCATCCACAGATAAGCATTTACTGCAGTCAAAAGGCAGACACTTAAAAGCACAGTTTTCAGGGTCCTCCAAAGTGCTACTAAGGAAAACCACACTTTATTAGTCCAGATGTAATGCACAAAGTAGTACAGGACGCAGTACAGCACTGGAAGCGTTGCTCATGCTGAAGGAGTTACACAGCAAGCGCGCTTGTATCTATTAGCTACACCATCTTCACAATGGTTTATTTCTCACCATCATGCATTTTTTTGCCCCAATTCTGGAAAACAGAATTGAGATTGTTCTCTATGAGCAGCTTCCAACTAATGTTATTTTCCTCAACACAACGTATTCCTGAAGAAATCATAAAAGCGATTATCACAATTTCCTCAGCAGAGCTGTCCATTGGGGATTTTCAGAGCTTTGACAGATAAAAAGGGTTTGGTGTAATGGAACTCAATGTGCTAAAAAAGTGACAAGAGACTGAAATACACAGTCACAGAATGAAGTTGTAGAAGGACAGCACTGTTTGTACCATCCAGTCCTCGTGCCAGGGACTGCTCCCTGTAGAGCCTCTTAAAAGGCCCAATTTTAAGTCTCTCAGTGATAGAGCTTCCACCAATTGCCTTAAACCAGATTTGCAAAACAGATTTTCACTCAGTGAAAACAACCCAACGCTCATTTTTCCATGTAATATTCAGTTTATATTACACTCAAAGTGATAAGCAATATATTGCAGCCTTCGTGTTAACAGAAGGTGTTTAATGGCCCAGCGACCAGCACAAGGGCTCTTGGTTTTGGCATCCACTAAAGTATATGTTATAAATAGAATCCTAGAATGTTTGGTGTTGGAAAGGACCTTAAAGCTCATCTAATTCCAACCCCTTGCCACAGGCAGGGACACCTTCCACTAGGGCAGGCTGCTCCAAGCCCCGTCCAACCTGGCCTTGAGCACTGCCAGGGATGGGGCAGCCACAGCTTCTCTGGGCAGCAAGGAAAGGCAGTAAATTCCTGTGTATTAAGGAAAACGTAAGGTATTCCCCAGCCAGGCAGACAAAGTGACCTTGAATGTCTGCAGCGACAACTAATTCCTGGTCTTCAATGTGGGTTTCAACACTAAGTCCTCTGCCCCACTGATTCAATTACCTAGTGTATAAAACATTAAGACTCAAGACACCATTAGGTCCCAGAGGTAGCCCTGAACCTATAGGCACAATATACATAGCATGTGAGGTGTGGAAGAGGCTACTTCTGCTGTAGTTTATATTCACAAAATAAGACTCAAAGCACCTAAATTCACATTTAAATCACTTTTACACATTCCTTCTCCAGGTCTTCATGTGGTTTACACACTATTAACACAACAATTACTGCACAGAAGCACTCTGGCAGTGAGGTTCACCAGCAATAGAGCTTCCAATGCTTTCTGGAAGAGGCTAACTGGGTCTTGCTAGGTGTGAAAATAGCACCTTCTGCTAAGAACTTGCCAGATCACTTCCTGCTATGTGCAACTCATGACACCGACTGCTTAACGTCCTTAAGCTGGTTTTATCCTTAAAATCAGCTATGACAACGTGGTCTGTTATGCTGTATGCTAGCAGCTGATCTGTAACTAAAGTCTTTTTGCATGGATGTCACTAGTTACCTGCAGAAGTTATCCTAAAAGATGAAGTAGTCTTAGGAGTGCATCGTGGAGCTTTCAGGACATCTGTCATGTATTTCTCCCTAAGGATTCTGCTCCACTTCTTCAAGTTAATCCAAACAAAGTTATGCTGGGAAAACACAAGAGAAGATGATAAAAGAGAAGGAGTAAGGGGGTAAAAACAACAAACTACAGAATCTGAACCAGAGGAGTGTCACAAAGATGCTGTGAGGACTGGAGCACCTCTCCTATGAAGGCAGGCTCGCAGAGCTGGGCTGGGTCAGCCTGGACAAGAGAAGGCTCCTCAAGGGGAGACCTTAGAGCAGCTCCAGTGCCTGAAGGGGCTACAGGAAACCTGGAGAAGGGGTTTGGACAAGGGCCTGTAGGGACAGGACAAGGGGAATGGCTTCAACCTGACAGAGGGGAGACTGAGATGAGCTCTTAGGCAGAAGCTCTTCCCTGTGACGGTGCTGAGGCACTGGCACAGGGTGCCCAGAGAAGCTGTGGCTGCCCCATCCCTGGCAGTGTTCAAGGCCAGGTTGG
>JAOEHX010049172.1:0-14839 GCA_025448015.1 Bolborhynchus lineola | reverse complement strand
CACCGCAGCCCCGAGGACGCTGCGGTTTGAGAACCGGACCTGGGCCGCTCCCGGCGCGGATGCGGAAGGGCCCTCGGGGTCCGCACGGTCGCGTGAAGCGAAGCACTTGTGCTGCACGAGGCCGACTCTGCACCACGCACCGAACGGCTTCTGCTTGGTCCACATCGCGTCGCTTGGGACCACCACCCCCCGGACACCGCGTCGGGGCCCTGCTCCCTCCCGCCCCCCGCACAGAGGCTCAGGACCAGCGGCCGCAGCAGCACGGGTTTGTATTGCGCGGGTCGGACGAGGCCACAAGCGCTACAGAGCCGGAAGGACAACGGCCACGCACGGCGCGAGCTGCTCCTGGGGCCACACAGGGGTCCCGGCAGTGACAAGGGCGATGAGGGACCATGATCCATCCATGATCAGCCATGTTCACCCATGGCCATCCATGTTCACCCATTGTCTATCCATGGCCATCCATGTCCACCCATTGTCCATCCATGATCATCCATGGCCATCCATGTCCACCCATTGTCCATCCATGTCCACCCATTGTCCATCCATGTTCACCCATTGGCCATCCATGTCCACCCACTGTCCATCCATGATCATCCATGGCCATCCATGTCCACCCATTGTCCATCCATGTTCACCCATTGGCCATCCATGTCCACCCATGGCTATCCATGGTCATCCATGATCCATCTAGGTCCATCCACATCCATCCATGATCCATCACCTAGCGTTGATCCAGAGGATCCAGCGGCCGCTGCTCCCCACTCCCACCATGGTGGGGCTGAAGAAGCAAAGCCCCCTCCTTGCACTGGGGGGGTGGGGGGTGAAAGAGCCACAACCCCCAGGCCCCAGCGCTTGGAAACACACACAAAGAAGAAAAAGCAGTCCTGAAAACCCATTACAAAGCAGAGCTCAATATGGAACACCCCCCACCCCCCCCAGCTCCTATAACTATCTCCAGGGAAAGGAAAACAAACACTTAAATACAACTTCATAAATATTCCATCATGAAAAACAGCTGAAGTTTGGGTTTCTTCCCACCTGGTTAAAAACAAACAGAAAGGGGTTAGGAGGGAAGATAAGAAACACGCGTCTAATATAGACAGTTACCTCGGCTATGAAGTTACCCCGCTGAGGCCCTGCCGCCAGCGCAGGGGGCAGCCCCGAGCTGCCCTTCCTCCCGCTCCCGGCTCTCATCGTGGCGTTCCATGGGCATAGAAAGGTTCAAAGAGAGCCCTTGAGAACAGCTCAAGGAGCAGCGCCTGTCCCCAGCGCCCGGGGACCCGGGCACGCAGGCACCGGCAATTCCAGACGCCAGGAAAACAGCGAGGAATAAAAATGCTTCCTTCGAAAACCACCACTTTGTGTCACATCCACGCGGACTCTCCTGTGGAAGCGGGGATGAGACTTGGCTCTGAACCCATCCCTTTCTACAGCACTACATTCCATGTTTCCATAGCCATCGTTGCTAGTTAGTAGAGAAAGCCCCTGCACTACCACAAGGGTAAGCTTTAAATGACTTCTTTAATACACAGAACCCCCCTCACGGATTCTGAGCCATCAGGAACACGCGGAAGAGTCACTTCATCCCTTAGTGAAAATGAAGCTCAGTCCCGCATCCGCTCCGGGCACCCCGCACCGATCCCCCCTTTCCAGCTTCTGAGGTGAGTTAAGCAGCAATCAGGCTCCAAAGGCTCCGAGGCTGTCCCAGTGGAGCGGGCACCTCTGCTCCAAGCTGCCAACCCCACTACAACACGGGCAAGGACCAAAAGGGAGCCAAGCCACAAAAAGCAGGCTGGGATCTGCCCGCGGGGCGCAGAGCGGGGCGAGCACAGGGGAAGGGAACGGAGTGCGTTGGGTTTGGTCCGGTTGCTTAAGAAACACTCCTATAAAAGTCAGCCCCTCGAAGAGCTCTCCCTTCACTGCGGTGCACCCCCCCTACGGGTGGGGAAGGGCCAAAGGGGCTTCGTTTAAAACCCAGGGGACAAAGGAATCCAAAAGCTTCCTCCATTCAAAGGCCTCTGAGCAATGCGGTGCTGTCCTGGGGCGATGCGAGACTGCAGAGGAGGGGACAGCAGTGAGGAGAGAGGAGCTCGTCCATGGGCAGTGAAGCTTCTGCCCCCCCTTTCTGCTCTCTCACATCGGGTACTTTCTGGTGGAGCACTGAAAAAAAACCCCTATTTGGTACAAAAAAAAGCCAATAAAAATAGAAAGAGGCATTGCAGGAGGAGGAAGAAGGGAAGTGACTGAATTCAGAGAAACATTTACATTAGAAACGTGTCTAAAGTACAAAATCAAACCGTGGTGCTTCAGGGCAAACTGCCCCAATGAGGCTCCAATGCCCCTTCTTTCCCACCCCAGGAACTGCACCGAGCCGCCTGTCCTCGCCAGATCCACGGTGTCACGTCGGGAGCGGCCTACTCCTGATCGTCAGGTCCCTATTCCAGAGCTTCAGCCCACGCCGAGCAGTTCCTCCTCCTTCTCCTGGCAGCCGTCCTTGCTCCCACCAGGCTCCAAAGAAAGGAGGACAGCAGTGGTGGGCTCTGCTTCTAAGGAGACCTTCAGGTGTCCGAGGCTCAGCTGCGCTGGCTCGGTCTTGGTTAATACTATCCCACTAAGTGTGGCCCAACCTTCCAGCCTTTGGGTTTCTGTCCAGGTAACATTTACTTAGGAAGAAAAGGAAAACATAAAATCAGCAACAGGGGCTGAATTCTTGGTCAGACTCCACGGACCACGCAGAGAATAGAACCATCTGCTTCCATCGCAGCAATCCCGCGTTGCTTCACTGGGAAGAGAAAAGAGGGGGAGATGCCAGGGAGGGCTCAGCCTTCCTCTGAGGTCTCCTGCTTCGTCTTCCCCTCAGGAGAGGCAGAGTGGAGGGGGATGTTGAGCTCAGGTTTAAGCCAGCCCCATCCTACACTTCAACAGGAGGGTCTGTGAGTACTGATCTCCTGCTGCAGGGACAGCAAGATGAGCAGCGTCACCCCTTTTATCTGTCATCAGACCCACTTTGAGCCCTCAGGAAAGAGGAATGTCCCTGCTTTGCCTCTTGCTTACCTAAGGCAGTTGGGGCAGCAGATTAACACTGACTTGTGCTGGCACCTTTCACAGTCCAGAGAGGGATGAAGAACTCCTGCTCCGGTCAACTGGCACACCCCGCTCTGTGCCCACCTCAGCAGAACCGGGGTCCACATAACCGCCCCCCATTCCCCATCCACCTCCCAGGCCGCTCTTTGCCTCCTAAACAGGGAAGTACTCACAAAGCTGATCTCAGTCTCCTGCAGGTCTTCGAGCTGCTCTCTGAGCTCTGCAGAGCGCTCCGGTATGGAAGGCCCTGGGGAGCCACTGGGGAAAGAGAAGGGGAAGCTCTGTAAGGCAGGTTTTCAAAGGCAGCCCTCAAGCAGTCATGTTTCCTGCACCCAGCCAAGGAGATGTCCCAGCACAGCACAAAGGCGTTTGTAAGGCAGGTCTGACACAAGGCAACACGAGCCCTGCCAGGGCAGGCCCCCAACCACCACCTAGCAGATGAGCCCTCCTCGCCTGCCATGACTTCAGCTCTTAGGAACAAGGATCTTTTGTCCAGCAAAGCAGCAGCTCCTCTTCACAGAAGTCTTCAAGCACCTCACCACCACAGAAATGGTCCTGGGTGAGAACAGTCCAGGGACAAGGAAAGGACAAAGCACGGAGCTCACCACGTCTCAGCCTTTCCAGACAGAGGAACCTGTGTTTGCAGATGCCCCTGGCAAACCTTTTGTGCTCTGAAGTCAAGCTGCAGCCTGACAGGAGGATATACAAGACGGGTACCCTGAGCGCCAGATGCACTGGAGCGAGCCGCATCCTGCCTTCCCCCTGCCCCTCAGAAGGGCAGCAGCTGGAGATTTGGGGATTTCAGTCCCCTTTGCACAGGACTACAGAGGTTTCGGAGGTCACCTCCTCAAAGGGTGGTGAAGACCCCACCGGAGCAGCCAGGTCTGGGAGAGAAAACCCAGGCAAAGAAGCCACGAGCAACCTGTGACATCCCACTGCAGGCACTTGGTCCTAAATCGACAATCCCCAAGTTGCTTTCACCCTCCTCGGGGCTGGCAGAGCTTTACGGCTCAACCGAGGCTACAGAAGCGCAGTGGGTTTGCTCTCACCCACCAGAAGCTGTGTTTTGCCCAAGGAGGGTGCTCAGCACCGGGCAGGGGAGGGAGGACACCATCCTGAGAGGTGTCACCACGGAGCCTCACACAGATGCACTAAGGAGGGCTGAGCCCCGGCACAGGCACACACCGCGTTACGGAGCCTCTGTAACCAGTGGTCAGCAGTGAGCACGAGGCCAAAGCCCGCTGCAAAGCCTCACTGAGGACAGGCTCGAGGCAGGAGAAGAGCTTCAGGCAAAGTCTGGTTCCTCCCCTCACCTAGGCAGGAAGATGCCAGGAGCTGTCCTAGTCAAATCCTTTGCTGAGCTGTCAGCTTTATGCACTTGCACGCCCACTGACCTACGCAGGGATTGAAGGAGAGAGACCCGCAGTTAAGTGACAAGGACCACCTCAGGCATGCTGGCTTACTGGAAAGGAGCAGCTCTGGTTTAGGATCCCTCCCAAGAAGTTTCCATGTTTGACACAGGGAGTAAGAGGTGTTAATTACAATTGCACCACCTTCTCCTGCAGCTCAGGGGAGAGCAGGCACTCACGCTGTGCCACGGTGCAGGCACTAGCTCAGGAACGGGGAGGACTCTTTCTGATTGCTTCCAGGAAGAGACGTTAACGTCTGTGAAAGGGATCATCCTCTGACCACAGCTCCTCCTCGTCCTTACCACTCCAGCAAGAGATTAAACATCCAAAGGCAGCCCCCAGCTCCCTCAGGGCTCTCCATGCACTTCAGCTTCCGAGACACACTGAACCACCCTGCACACATCCTGCAGCCTCCTTTCCCCGGGAGTGTAGGAGCTCAATGCCAACCCAATCCAGAAGTTGCAAGGAAGCCCAACCCTCTACAAAGAGCCGCAGGAAGGTCGAATCAGCATCACCCATCGCCACGTTATTGCTCTCCACGTACACTTTAGCAGCGACACTGTTACCAACTCGCTCGAATTAGCACAATTACCTCAACTCCAGAACACAGCCACTAAATACGGAGCACACAAAGAACTAAAAGCCACTGAGACCCTCAACGCAGCTCAAGCAGAAGATGCAAGATCACGTCACCTGGAACACACACGCTGCTTCCCCCTTGCACGTGCTTCCACCGACAGCACTGACCTTGCTCCACAACACAACGAGCACTCCAATGGGTACTTGTGCGAGCATGCCAAACCCCCCCCGAACATCCACAGTCCCCCCATGGCTCGTGCTGTGCCTTGCAGGAGCCACCAGCCTGCCCTGTGCCCAAAGCACAAGGACCTCACCTATTTGCGGGCGAGTTGAGGCCTCCGCTGCCCAAGGAAGAAGTGGACAGGGTCGTTGCGATGGAATCGCTGTTGGCTTCATCCACTGGCAGGGTCCTGGGCAGGAGATCTGGGCGACCAAGGTGGGAACCTGAGGTGAACACAGACTGCTCCATCACCAGCACAAGCAGGATCCTATGGCACGAGCTCCCACACCGTGCAGGGGTTGGGATCTGTGCTGCATCCCACCCAATACATCGGAGACCCCCAGGCACTGAAGAACCAACCCTGCGGGTGGTTCTCTGTTCCGAGCCCAAGCCTGCACCCAACTGCTTAACCCTGCTTCTCCCCTGGCACAAACCCCACGGGCACAAGCAGTTGGGAGGAGACTGCACACAACCTCAGCCCCTTTCCCAGGGGGAGCCAGGGTCAAGCCAGATGCTTGGACAAGGCTGAAAGATTCCCTGAGGACACACGAGCTAACGATTCCCCCCTCCACACTCCGGTCCCATCCTGATGAGGTTTAGCATCCTGCCCTGCGTTTGCTGCAACACTTGGGAACAGCAAAGCCTTTCCAGGGCTCGCTGCTCCTCCAGCCTCTTACAGTGCCAGGCTGACAAAGGCCGTTTGGTTTCCTGCACCCACAACCCAACATGGAAGTGTCTCAGCTTCCAGCAGACAAATCCAAGCGGACAAAGAACTCTCGAGGTTTTTAACCCAGGCACCAACCTTGCTCC
The DNA here is from genome assembly GCA_025448015.1 of Bolborhynchus lineola. Classification (NCBI taxonomy): domain Eukaryota; kingdom Metazoa; phylum Chordata; class Aves; order Psittaciformes; family Psittacidae; genus Bolborhynchus; species Bolborhynchus lineola. The sequence goes on along the minus strand of JAOEHX010049172.1, from coordinate 8,734 downwards.
ACGTCCGCCTCCGTCATCACTTGTGCTTTGGTCTCACAAGCCATGTGTGACTGGGAAGGCACTGCTCCTTGACAGCTCCGCCGCGGAACTGCGGTGCCAGACCGGCTCTTCTTCGAAGGGGATGGCTTTACTTAAAGACAAAAGCCGAGAGAGCACTTTTCAAACACCTTCAGGAAGGAGAAGGCTTTCCAGTGAGAGTCTGGCACCAGAGCTGTGCCCTGAAAGAACAAGCTGAGGGGTGAAAGGGCTCCTCTAAGGTCACATCTTTGAGGCAAGAGCCACTGGGGAGCCAGGAGGACGTGACACAGCGCTACAGAATTCCCGAAGCTCCTGCACGCTGTCATCACCTTCCCAAACACAGCTGCTGGGCAGGGAGGAGCCAGAAACCACGGCAATGGCCAAGAGTGCGGCTGTGCCCGGGTACTTACAGGGTATCTTCTTGAATGCTGTGTTGCACATGAACCGCTGGAACCTTTCGGCATAGAAGCTGGGTCTGTGCACAGATACAGTGTCCTGGAAGTCCAAGAGACAAATTACCTCATTCAGTAAGTGACCAAGGTTAACAGGAGCATCTCAGGCTGTCAGCCTCGAAACACACAGTGCTGGACTAGGAGCAGCCAGGGGCTCTCAGTCGCTCTCGCTAGCAGCTGAGAGAAGCACATTAGCTACAAGCAGCAGCCATTGAATCCAACGCAATTAATACTTGTTAATGAGTAAGCAGATGACCAGTGGCAACAAACCCAACACTTGTGCCAGTACCTAGAACGTAATCTTACATATATAAAGAGGGCAAACACACCCACTCCCCTTGGAAACTCAGGACCTTATGCCCCGAAGGAGCAGGGACAGCAGGCACAGTTTCACAAAGACACTGCCATGATTGCTAAGCAAATTCAAAGCGCTGGTTTTCCACTTACCCCATCGTGTACAAGGGCCTTCCAAGAGTGCTCCAGCTTCTTGACAAGTCTGACAAAGGAAAGGAGTTTTACACCAAGTCCCCACTGTCGGTGTCATTTGGTGCTCGCTCAGTACCGACCCTGCCTCCTGACCACAGTGGCAACACACTGCGAACCCTGACAGCTTTGGCTTTGCTTTCTCTTCGTTGTCCCGTGTTTCCGAGGCTGTTCCACACATACCAGGCCTGGCTGCACAGTTGGTTCTCCCAGAGGGAGAGTTTCACAGGCATAATTATCGAGGGCAAGTCACTGCAGTGACATTCACCAGGGGCTTTACACACGTAATCCCCTGCACGCTGCAGTTTGATATAGACAAAGGAAAAGGTAAGCCTTACAGCTAGGCTTCATTCTAGAGGGAGAAGTGGTTATGGCCATTTTAAGCCACCACTTGCTTTGTAACTTGCCATTTCCTGCACAGCACCTGTGCACAACCACCAAGCACGCAAAACCAACTTCCAAAGAGCAAACCTATTCCGGGAACTTGAAGTAAATCCAGTAAAGAAGACCCAAAAACTGTTCCCAAAATGCCCAACGTCAGGAAAACAGCAGGAAAAAAGTGCGGGTCTTAACCACTCCTTGAAAGCCAATTGTGACAACCAAGCAGGGGCAACCCATGCTGGGAAGTCATCTTCACCAGCAGATAAAGGCTTCTTACCTGTAGGACTGCAACACATCAATGATGCCGATGTACAGGAGCAGCCTCTCCCCCTTGGCGTTGCGGGCCGGAATTCCTCCCATCCTGGAAGAGGACAGAACACAGATGTGAAGGAGGGAGTTCTCAACCCCACTGCCTCTCCCATGCGCGGGCTGGACACTATGTGAACCATTGAACACGCGCCAGCAGGCAGGAGGCACCCCCAGCTCAGCTGAGGGGCTGCAGGAGACAAATCAGAGCAAAAGGCTCCTCCGGTGATTGATCTCCTCAGAATCGACCCTCTTTGCCCTCTGTGTGACAACTGCGATTGAAGATCAACCCCAACTCTCTAACAAAGACATCTTTTGTACGTTAAGGAAGGGAAACCAAAGACACAAAAGCACAATCTGCTACCAAGGCCTCTGTGCCCAGCGCGACAGCAATCCCCTATCTGCACCTGAACTACAGCCCCGTTCGCCCAGCTTGGGTTTCACCGGGAGGAACAACCCCAACCCAGACTTACTGGTCATCTGTTTCTATGGTGCCACCTCGCCGAGCCTCTCCCTGGATGGATTCCATGGCTGTGGAGTAAAGGGCCTTCTGGGCAGCGGGTCGCCGCATGTCAGCCTGCAACGTCCCATCTGCCATCGCGTGCTCGCGCTGCGCCAGGTCGATGTTATGGATTGCAACGAGCAAACTGTAATCCATGATCTTAAAGCTCTGCAGGACCTGGGCAGGAAGACAGCACAAGCTCAGGCAGCATTACAAGCAGTGACACTGTCCGAGCAGTTTCAGAAGCATAGTCAGCAGTTCTGTTTAGAGCCCTGAGGTGATGACTTTCAATCCAGTCCACCTCCAGCCTAATTCATCTACATCTAATCCATCTATGTGAATCCACCCGCAGTCACCAAAGGGAGTTAGAGGAAAGCCATGGGTCGTGGTCCTGCGCAAACAGGGACTCAAACCAGGGGAGAACAGCAACTTCTGCCCAGCTTCAGACTGGGCTCTGCGCAGCATCCTGCTGCCCCGCTCCAGAGCCCAACCTCAGCAGTGGATGCCTCCTCCACCTCTAGAGGCAGTGCTGGGTTCAATTCAGGTTGGAAGTACTGAGCAAAACCGGAGCCCAGGGTCTGCTTCTTGTCCATACCACAGCCACTACACGAAAGGGATGCTCCAAGTGAACAGGCAGAGGCTCCAAGGGCGGAGCTGCCACCTCCTTCCACGGGAAAGGCTCAGAAGAAATGAAAGAACTCTTCATACCACCCCTCACCCTTCACTTACCAAACAGTCTCTTTGCAACGTTTTGCACAGAGCATTATACATGTCAGAGTCTAAGAAGAGGCCGTCAGGGATGTCCTGCATAAAATCCAAGTCCTTGTAGGTCGGGAAGACCTTCTCCCGCTCCTTCTGGGATGCTCGGCGCTTGTAGGTGGAGCCCTTGAGGTCGTACTTCAGGTGCATTTTGACAGAGCGTGGCAGCAGGTTGTTCATCACAACAATGCGGATGTTCTTGCCCCCAGCCTGGACACAGTAGAGGCCATAGAACTTTGGCAGCAGCGTTCTTGGGTTCTGGTTCAAATTCTGAAAGATCCAAGACAAAAATACCTTCAAAGCCATTCTGGCTATTCAGAACTCCTCTGCTTCCAGACTGAAAGGGGCTGGCAGTGATTCAAAGCCACTGCCACCAAGGGCAGTGAACGCACAGCACGGATGGCTGATGCTTCTCCTTGTTAATAGAATCAGAGAATAATCAGGGTTGGAAAGGACCCCCGGATCATCGGGGTCCAACCCTGCCACGGGCAGGGACACCTCCACTAACCCATGGCACCCACGGCTCTGCCCAACCCGGCCTTGAACACCGCCGGCGATGGAGCATTCCCAACTTCCCTGCGCAGCCATTGCAGTGCCTCAGCACCCGCACAGTGAAGAACCTCCTCCTCAGATCCAATCTGAACTTCCCCTGTTCCAGTCTGAACCCGTTACCCATTGTCCTATCACTGCAGTCCCTAACGCAGAGTCCCTCCCCAGCGTCCCTACAGCCCCCTTCAGACCCTGGAGCTGCTCTGAGCTCCCCCCACAGCCTTCTCTTCTCCGGGCTGAACATCCCCAACGTCCTCATCCCATCTCCATACGGAGGTGCTCCGTACAGCAGAGCTCAGAGGGGAAGGACAATAAAACCTGCTACACCGTAGGCAAAACGAGCGTTCTAGAGTGGACCCGGTGGCTGTGGTGTAGCCGAAGGAGCAGCAGCACAGCAGCGTGCTGGGTCAGTTAGGAAGCCTGCAGACCTGGCTCTGGGAAGCTTCCATCCATGACCCTTCCTCCAGCTCGACTGAAGACAAACCACAGGCAAAAGCTGCCTCAAGAGCCCCATCCACAGCAGCAGGGCCAAAGCAGCCGGGAAGAGGTGGTTTAGCTTGGCTGGATGACCGCGGAGAGGCTCAGCTTCCTGGCACCCTCTCTGTGTGACTTACGGCTCGCACGAGCCATCAGGACTGCAAAGCCTGGGCTGCATCCTGCTCTCAGGGTGAGCTGCGAGCACAGGAAACAGGATCCAAGCGGCTACACAGACGCCTCTAAGAGAGGAAACCAGGCACCAGGGGTCAAGGAAGAGTGGTGCAGCACCAGCAGACCGGAGGGACATTGCCCCTCTCTAGATTCTAGCAAAACCACTTGGCTTTGGGGAAAAGAAGTGAATGTTAAGGTTAAAGGATACATAAACGTGATCGCGTTCCTAAACCTGAAGTTAAAGGTCAAACATCACCGTCTACAAACATAAAAGACCATAAACAACCCCCCCCAAACCTTTCCCTAAGGAAAAGGCACCAGAACTTCAGGAGACTCAATCCATTTGCTGGCAACCAACAGCAGATGAGGCAGGGCCAGAAACCATTCCAGCCCGTTCCTTTTCAATCAGCGTTTATCCACATTTACACGTTCAAGTAACCCCCATGTCGCTTTGCAGTGCTTTCTTGCTGCTGTTTTCAGCATCTACAACTGTTAAAGCCTGTCGAGAGCAACGTCCTGGGACACCAGGGTCACACAGGACACCTAATAGAGATGAAGCCACTTCTATTGGGAACAGCTGCTGGGTTTTGAGTTACGTTCTACCTGGGATGGAAGAAGCAAAGCCTCGAATTAAGTCACTGCTCACAAATCTTTATCATCCTCTCTTCTTTACGCTGACAACAAAGCAGTATCACCTCCACGTCTTCAGTCTCCTCCCAGGATACTGCATACCCAAACCTGAACGGGCACTGAGGACCTTCCCCTGCGTGTGCCCCTGTCCGAGGCAGGAAGCGGCGCTGACACCTCAGCGAGCGCAGAGGTGGTTGAGGTGGCAAACTGCATGGTGGAGCCGTGGGGATCACCGGCTTGGGGAACGGGATGGGGGGGACCTGGCAGAGCTCAGCGGGACTACAGCGGACTGCAGCCCTTTGGGCATCCAGAGAGCAAGACAGCAGCTCCGAAGCATCCCCTGGGCTCCCACTGGTCAATGGGATAAGGGGGATGCTACAGACAGCTCGAGGTGCCTCTCCTCCTGCTGACTGTAACTTGGCTTGGGTATTCCTCTGGAACAGATTGGACCCACTCTGAATGCTCTACAACAGTCGCTATGAGTGTGAGGAAACGGCTCTGTGGTGTACTGGAACTCTGAACTGCAACCCCCAAAGAAGACATTAAACTCATTGAATACATTCAATATATTGAACTCATGAATAGATTACAGCACCCACGTTCCTCCTCAATTAGGAAAGCCTCCCCTGTCTCTTCAGCACTTTGTGGAGCAAACATTTTAGCAGCAGTTGGTTGCAGAGCGTTCTGGTGAGGCACAGGCGTTGCTGGGTTTCAATGGGCTGAGCATGCAGGTACTTTCTTCCTCCCCTCTCAGGTCCAGGAACTGAAAGCCCACAGTTACTGCAATGGGGTATTGATTTGAGTGAGATAAACAAGTCCAAAACACAATGTTTCTTCCTCCAATTGACCATAGTAATTCCTATTCAAAGGCAGACCCGGTAAGAATGGAACAGGAAATTAACTAAACGGGCGCAAACTCAGTGCATACAAGGCACAATTCCCCTTCAAACCAAACAAACCAGAGATCCTGTACCTCATTGCCAGCTAGATAAAGAGATTATGAGCACACAAAGGGAAGTTCATACAAAGTTCACCCGCCTTAACCCTTGCAACCCATTGTCTCTCTTTCTCACCAGCTCCTGGTTTTACAAAGGTTATCACGGGACTTTAGGATGCTGCTTTCGAGAGGCTGTGGGCTCAGGCCCAGTGACTGCAGCAGCTCATAACCACGCTGCTTTAGACCACGTAACCATACCTCTTAGAGCAGGAGACATTGGCTGCTGCCAAGCTGCCTGCCTGTTGCCGGTGCTGGAAGTGTGGTGGGAGGGAAAAGCCCAGGGTAATTCAGTCCGGTCACATGCAGACAATAAGCCACTGTTGTCTTGGGTACTGAAAGAGGTGATTACATCGCAGGATAGCCAAGGAGAAGTGAGAGCTGGGGATTTGCAGGGCCAGCTCCAAAGCTCAGCTGCAGCGCTCCCCACTGCTGCGGCTAGATTCCAGGGACTCACAGCCACCACCCAGCTCAGCCCAGGGAAACCGAGGCAGAGAGCTGGCAGGATCCATTTCCACATCAAAGGGACAAGGGAAATGGAAAAGAAAAGCATTATTCCACCTGAAGGGCTGCATTTGCACCAGGAGAAGGTCTCAAGAGGCTGCGAATGTGTTTAAGCTGTAAACCAGCAGGGCCTCTGACTCCTACCTGGCTTCCAGGCACAGCCTGATCCATCCGCAGACACAGGGATGCCCATCATGGCAAGAGCATTTTGGGGTACAAACCTCCAAGTTTTACGCACCTTTGAGTTTGTGGAATACCCTTATTCCACCAACTGAAGATGCTGTGCGCCACTCGCACTGCATTTTCTTCACAGGTGCTAGAGGAACACCTGGGCTTCATCTTTCCCTTCTACATTAGGGTTTGGCAGTGCCTCAAAGCTGCAAGCAGCCCGGAAAGCTTTGGGAGCAGGTCTGCAGTATTGCTGATGTCCCTGTGGCCGGGCAGAGAGGTCTGGGTGGCACTGCACAACATCAGCATCCAGGATGTGAAAAGCACTCTCTAGCTAACAAGCAAACATCCACGCACGTCAACGGTCTCACTAACCAAAGAACGACTCACACGCAGAAGTGTTTGCAGGATGAGGCCAAAATAACTTCACAAAACTTGTACTGAGCAGCCTCCTCGACACTGAAAAGAAACCATTTCCCCAAACACAGAACAATCACTGTGAGTTATTATGAGGATTACACAAAAGGAATGCAGCACTCAGCCTCAGAAGCGTTTTCCCTGCCAAAAGAAGGCTCACAGAACAACAAGGAGCCTCATTATTTCCACCTAACACGTGGGATAGGAGAAACAGGGAGCAATGACCATATCCAACACACCTGCCTATAGAGCAGTTTCCTTCATCAGCCTTTACATACAGCAAAACATTCACTTGACTCCTGCAGGCAGCGAAGAAGAAAGCAAACGCTCCCCAACTGCTCTGCAGCGCCCAACATTCGGCACAGGCATCAATCCCCCTTTTCCCTGCCTGCAATCGGCCAAATCCAAGTCCCCAAGCTCCGCTGCTCGTACCAGACCCTCAGCCGCTCGCAGTGGAACCACCTCCACTCAGAGCAGCCCACAATCGGCCCGAGGGCAGGCGGGGAGCGGGAGGCGGCCGCGTTTGGGTGCTTCTCGCTTTGCCCGCACTAAATGACCCTCTGCCCTCTGCTGGTGAGCGGCAGAGGAACTTTGCTCCGGGCTTTCCCCCTGGAGATGACACAAACCCACACCTGAGGCTGTTTTGGCATCGAGACGAGAGCAGCGACATCGAGAACCTCCCCCGGCGGCAGAAGAAACGGGGAGGTGAGGGTCGCAGTGCTGCTGATGGGGTTCCTTCTCTCTGGGTGAGTGTTCCCCTGGTTCTGCATTGCTTCCTAGGACAGAGAGTGGGCTCAGGTACACATCTGCGATGCTTCCTCTGGTATTTAGCACCCTTGACACGTTTCAGAGGCATTTCTCTCTGCAGCGTGTTGAGGACACTGGTGCCAAAACCACCCCCTAAACTTAGCAACTAAAGCACACAACATGCATGGAAACAAAACCCTATCACCCCCCGACTCCAAGAGGACACGCAGCTGATGACAAACGACCCCATGGAACACAACAGCATCGCTCTATCACACACAGCCGTGGGTCAAAGAATGACCACCAAACCTCCGTCCTCGGCCTACCTGCAGCATTACGAGTCTCTGGATTGCTCTTGTCCAAAGCAATATCGACAGCTGCTTTGTCAAACTTGCTGCAAGCGTGGACATCGGCTCCGTGCCTCAGCAGCAGCTCCACGATGTCGCGGTGGTCGTGCTCTGTCGCCCAGTGCAAAGCGGTCATTTTCGGCATGTCTTTGGCGTTTACATCGGCCCCGTTCTGCAAGAAAGTGGCATTACCCCTCAGTGTGCTGCCTCCCCTTCATGCCCTAAAGGGAGTGCTGGCATTTAGCGTTTAAACAGAGACATCAACGCTTAACTCCAGAGGTGATTCAGACCAACTTCAAAGAAAGGTTTAAACAGGGACATCAATGCTTAACTCCAAAGGTGATTCAGACCAACCTCAGAGGGAGCTCGTTGCCAACACTCACCTTAATGAGCAGCTCCACAATCTGCGTGTGCAGCCATGTGCTTCTGCTCGGGCATCTCTGCTGACACCAGCTCGAAGGAGGGCTTCTGCCCTGGAGTAGCTGCCGTACTGCGCCGCGAGGTGCAGAGGTGATGTCCCAAGCTGGGGGGGGGATCCATAATCAGTTCCTGCTGCTTCGCAGCGAGGGGACAGGCACAGAAACCACCACTTGTGGCCATCAGGAATCAAAATGACAAAGTTGATGGAAGAAGGGAACTGAACCTTTTTTCCTCCACTTCTAAATAGGGGTTGCACATCCCATAATTTTCCTGACAAACATTAAGTGTTTTCATAGAGCAGTCAGGGCTGGAAAGGACCCCCGGATCATCGGGGCACCAGGTCCTGGCTCTGAGGCCTTCATTCCTCCCCGGGGTTTTCAGGACAGAGCCTCTGCGCTGTGTCAGCGGC
>JAOEHX010049171.1:0-14323 GCA_025448015.1 Bolborhynchus lineola | reverse complement strand
CGCCCCCCCCCCCCATGGCCATGAATACAACAAATGTGAATAGGAATATCCAATCCCAACAGCAAATTCCCAAACACCAAAACCTATATTGCCTGAAGAGAGGTCTGAACAGCCCTACTTAATGTAGACACATTCCCTACCTTGTGTGGTTTTTGTCCTACTTTCCTTCTGTGTGTAATGGTGCTCCCCCTCCCCAGGGTCGCCGTACAGGGACAAGATCACCATTGCCATCCTCCAGCTGCAGGAGGAGGACAAGCTCCATGTAATGAAGGAGAAGTGGTGGCGGGGGAATGGCTGCCCTGAGGATGAGAACAAGGAGGCCAGTGCCCTGGGCATCCAGAACATCGGTGGGATTTTCATCGTGCTGGCAGCAGGATTGGTGCTGTCTGTCTTCGTGGCCATGGTGGAGTTCATCTACAAGCTGCGCAAAACAGCGGAGCGAGAGCAGGTACAGGTTTCCTCTGTTTCCCTGCATCACCATTAGCTGCACTAGTCAACATCTGTCAGGTCATTCTGAGCCAGCTGCCACAGAAGTCACGAAAACACAGACAGAATTCCCTGGGCAGGACCTTTCTGAGCTGTTAAACACAATCGCATTGCATATTCCAAGTGTAATGCATGGAGTGCATGAAGTCTCCATCTCTTCTCCCCCCTCAAGGTCAGGGTCCACCAGGAAGCCTTATACCACCTTATCAACTTGTCACAACATTTATACAACCATCCCATCCCACCCACAGTGGCTGATTAGTGCTGCTGAAACGGGAGAACTGCTTTTATGGGTTTCCCTCTTGCCTGTCATGGTACAGTAAGTGGAAAAGTGCATTTGCGTGCATGAGCAGAAATCAAAGCAAGCTGCCCACGTGACGGGCTAGATAGATGAAGGAAAACTGCCCACTAGCAAGCCCAGCAGGATTCGACAGCCCTCTGAATCCCAGCACATAAATCTACCAGGCCCCCAGCAGGGATCACACACATTCCCGGCGCTCCAGCAGCCGCCCACAGCTCTGCCTTTTTGCAGGATTTAGTGCGTCGAAGGCACAGTTCTCGCCGAAGGAGACAGGGATCAACCTGTCTGACACCACTGAAGTCCCGCTAAGCACAGCTGATGCCTTAAACGCAGCCTAAACCTCGTGCTTGCCCTCTGCAGAGCCCAGCTTCAGATCCTCCCGCTCCCGGTGGGATTAGCAGAACATTATGCCAGGAATAACAGTGCTTTTTGTCCCCGCTCTCCCCAGCGCTCCTTCTGCAGTGCCGTTGCCGATGAGATCCGGCTGTCCCTCACGTGCCAGCGGCGGGTCAAACACAAGCCCCAGCCCTCCGTCATGGTGAAGACGGATGCTGTGATCAACATGCACACGTTCAACGACCGACGGCTGCCAGGGAAGGACAACATGACCTGCAACACTGGACTGACCCCTGTGTTTCCCTAGGGAATGGGAACGGGGGGGGGGTGGGAGGGAAGGCATTATTGGAACCTTACAACCGCATAGCTCTGAACAAATCTCTGCAGGGCTAACATTTGAGACCAGCTGTATTTTGTTTCAAGGAAGCTTTGAAGTGTGTTTTAGGGGACACAAGGCTGAGAACAGAGGTGAAATGCATGGTGTGTAGCTTAAAATTCACGGGCCGGATCTTCCCACCTCCTTCTTGGTTAAAACTGAAGAGAGGGGACTCTAGGGTTACACGGACCGCCTTGGGGAGATGCTCCTCCACTCTGATATAAGAGATGGATTTTCCTTGGCAGAGCTGACTGCCAGAGCTGCGGCTCCACCAGGCAGACGAGCACCCCGGAGGCACGGGCAGCTCAGGGTTTGCTGCTGCCCCGTCCTCTTGCTGCTGCCCTTTTACAGAGCCCAGGAACCCTTGAAAGAAGAATTGTGACTCCTGTTTCCAAAGAGGCAAGGTGCAGGCATTGCTGCACACACAGTTCTGAGGAAGGGATGACTCCCAGCAGAACCGGCTGGAAGTAAGGCTGGAAACGGACATCTCAGTTCTGCTCCCTGCTCTGCTTCAGCCCTTCCTTGGTACAAGTGCTATAAAAGACATAAACCAGAGGTCACGTCTCCCAAGGGGAGCTACAGGGATGAAAGCACAAAGCATTCTTTCCAAGAAAACTGTGCAAAGCATTCCTGAAGTCGAAAACATCAGCTGCAAAATTCAAGTCTATCGAAAATCACAGCCAACATTTTTAGGTTGGCTTTAAGCTGTGGAGGAAGAACACTCAAAAAAGCAATTGGGGGTGTTGGTTGATGAGAAGCTCAACATGACCCAGCAGTGTGTGCCTGCAGCCCAGAAACCAACCGTGCAAGCAAAGTACTGTGCTCAGGCATCATCGCCTTATGTGGGCAAATCCTCACTAGCTGGGGAAAGAGCTGTGAGCAAGTAAGGAGCAAGATCGGGATGACACCTCACCTGGCCTCTGAACTCGGGGTAATGTGAGATTATTACTTTTTAATAAAGCACCGACTGTGCAATTCCCAATTGTATGGCATTGGTTTAAAGCAAACCAGAAAACTTCAGTCCTCTGGAACACTTGGACCTGGTAGCACTGTTTGGAACCAGGCAATTCCACCCAGAATGTGGAGCTCTTGATTACTTCCTGCACTGACTCAATTACCCCTCCTCGCTTTTACCAGCCTGAGCCAATTTTGTCTGTGTTGGCAGAGATCTTAATTGCCCATCCTTAACAAACCGAGGAACTCAGGAGGAGTTCAGATGTCACAGATAACATCCGCTGAGCTTTTTCTCCGTGATTTTCCAAAAGCTGGGGTGGAATTACCCCAGAAACTCAGAGGCAGAACTGCAAGGATTGATTTCTTAATCATAAAGCACTTTATGTATATTTTAGCATGCTTTGAAATTAAGCACATTAGTTTCTAATGAATAATCCTATCTTGGCACATCCCAGAGCTGCACTTGAGCCCTACCCAGCTATGCAGCGAGAGGCTTTACTGGCTCTGTCAAAATCAATATCAGCAGCTCCTCCTCTGGGAAATCAGGAATGTCACTGGCAAAGCGCTTGCCAAGGCTTGGAGCATGTTCCAATTAATTTAATATTCCACATTTGCTGAAGACCTGAGGTGGGAGAGCAAGTTGAATGTAAGCAGTTCAATGTGAGACACAGGGATCCTGCTATGGCGGTGATGGCTGCCACATGTGCTTTAAAGGCTGGAACATTTATTCATGTTTCGAAGCAAAGCAGCTTTGAACCAAGGCTGTTGTGCAATGGTTTAGCTACAGGTTACTTAGAAGTTAACAAATACATGGAGACTTCAGCACACACCTGCCAAAGGCAGGTTTCTGTTATTTCTTGGCCATGCCGAGCTCTCCAAAGACTCCAGCCACAGCAGGCTTGCTTCCTAAAACGGTCCTTCATTTCCAACACCAAGGCAGCTTCACCTATGGCAGCGGGGGCTGCCGCGCTAATGTGGATAAGAAACTCAGGGCCATGAGTTTTAAACGCTGTCTTGTTGGTTTGCTCTCAAAAAGGATTAGAAGTAATAGCTTTATACTCCAAAAGGTGAACGGGGACCTGGCCAACTTGGGTTGCAACTATTAAAATAAGGATGAGTGGTAGCAATAAAAGAGTACTTAGTTCAACAAATCCCTGGCTGCAATCACTTTAGGTAGAGGCAAAGAAAACTAACGGCATGTGGGATGCCTTTTCTGCAGAAAAGCTTAAAATAGAAAAGGAAATCAATACTCATTTACAGTATCTGGCAGTCACTGAACCAAAACATACATGTACACCTACAGCAGAGCAGAAATAACAGCGTTTATTTAAACCACAAGCTGTTATTCTGCTGCAGGAGTGCTGTGTTTTATGTGGAGCACTTCACCAGGAGCTGAGGAGAACCACGTATTTCTGACCCTATTGGGAGAGCCTCAGCAACATCGAGAGCAAATACTTTCAATCCCACCGTTATTAACCCTTCTGCTCCAGGCTGGCTCCAACTCCCCCAGTTGCAGCCGGAGGTGATGCCTGAGCCAGCAGCAGGGAATGGTTCTGTCTTTCCTCCCGGGTTTCTCTTCTGCCAACTTACAAGGCACAGGGTTGGATGACATGCGAGGGGTGCATCTGTCACAGCCTGCAATGGGAAGGGGCCAACCTTATTCAAAGCAACACCGGGGCCGCTCGCAGCATCAGGGACACAGAGCTCCCAAATGGGGATTGAACCATTGCATGTGCCTGGGAGCTGATGGGTGCATGGGGCAGCAGAGGTTTGATTGCTGCCTGCAGAGCATCGGGATGGTTTGTGCAGGGGCATGCTGGAAAGTGCCCTGGGCTCAGCAAAATCTAAACAAGCCTTGATCATCTCTCTGGTGTTATTGGCTGCCCACAGGGTCATAAGAAGCCTTCAGCTGTGCTGAGGGATCCGGCCATCGCTCCTAAAGCAACAGGACACGCACAGCAGGAAGCAAACCTTTGATGGTCAGAACCTTTAAATGGCACTTCAAAAGAGAGATGTGTACCTATGTGTGAGAATGAGACTGTTTTGGGTTGGAAGGGACCTTAAAGCTCACCCAGTTCCAACCCTCTGCCTCAAGCAGGGACACCTTCCACTAGAGCAGGTTGCTCCCAGCCCCATCCAATCTGCCCTTGAATGCTGCCAGGGATGGGGCACTGAGGTTTAGAGGAAGGAGCAGCGTTTAACACATCACCATTTACTGGAAGTGAAATGAAAGATAAACAAAGAGCTGCTGATGTTTTTTTCCCATTCCTCAGCTTGCAGAAACGTGACCAGTAAATGAACAGCATAAACAATTACAACAGCTGGCTTTTGTACAGCACCCCTCATTCACAAACCCAGAATGCTTTACCCAAGGGTGCAAGTAGGCTTGTTGTAGAGTCACAGAATGCAGCCATGAGCTCAAGAGGTCCTCTGATCCACTGCGAGCAAGGATCAACCCTTCCTCCCACTGTCACATGAAGAGGTAAAACGCCTTGCCCATGGCCACACAGCGTGCCAGAGGCAAGGATAGACATGCACTATGAGGCAAAACCTGATCCTACAGCACTCAGCGGGGGCTGACCAACACTCAAAACACTACCATGGGTTCTGAGCTCCAGCCCTGCGCCGCACGCATGGGGCCACAGTGAACCTGGGAAGAAACAGTCCACTTTTAAAAAGCTTTGTGTCCTCATGACCCTGTGGGCAGCCAATAACACCAGAGAGATGCTCTGTGCCTCTTCAGGACAACAAATGCCTCGAGATGCTTGGTGCTTCCCAGTGAAACTCTTTTGTGGAGGGTCAGAGGATGACTGAATGCTGATCGCTCCAATATCCTTTTAATGAAAGGAGATTATGAATGCTGTTCAGAATACAGGTTTTAATACTCTAAATACTGCAGACAAGCTCTGCCACAGAATTGAGAAACATGAAGAAAAAGCTCAAGCATTAAGTCAGCTGGATGCTATCTCTTTGGCAATTTAATTACTTGCTGCTTCCCCATCACTCCTCATGCCGAGCCCAGTGAGCTGTGCCACTGCAGAGTCCTGGCAGTTGACAGTTGGATTTGAAACCTCCCTGAGATGGGTTTGAGAAAGAAAGGTAACAAAAAGGCATTGGAGCATCACAAAAAGAAGCTCCCGTTGCCAGCTGGGGAACCAGCAAACCTGCTGCCACCACCGGCTCTAGGGAAGATTGGAGCCTTGTTCCCTCGCTCCGCAAGCTTCAAGCTTGATCCAGGCAGAAAGAAAGCATACGGAACCATCCCTCTTTAGCACAGGTCAGAGAGGTGTCTGGCAAACAGCACCGCTCCTCCTTACCTACCAGATCTATGGCAGTTTGTGCGCTTTCTCCTTTCCCATCTATAGACAATGCTGGAGCAAATGATTACTGCGCTGTTACCCCCGAATGTTTGGCTTTAGCCCAGTTGTCGATATTCTGTTTCCTTTTAAACCCCTCTCTGTGTTTTCTTTCCTTTAACAGATTGCTGCTGAGCCCATTCACTTGTAGCTGAACAGCGGAGAACAGCCACACTTTCAGTTTAGGTTTCGGTTCCAAACATCAAGCACTCTTCAGCAACCAGAACCTCAGGGAATAACTCACTTCTGGCTTTGTCTAGGGACTCCAGACCCAGTTTATACCGCTTTGCCTGGATGGTTACCGCCAATTTTAGGTGAGGAAACAGAAGCATGGAGAAGTTAAGGGTCTGATTCTGTAAATCACTGGTCATTGAGTCACTGCCCCGTGACTGTCCTGACCGTGTGTTTTGCCTGTCCTCTGCTCCTCAATGACTTCTTTATTCTGTTTCCTGACATTAATTTTCTAGGTCTAGCAAGATGCCTTTGCCATCGCTTCTTATGGGAGCATTCAGGGGCTCCCATCCTTGAAACAGAATGAAGATAGCTCCTGGCTGGAGAGCAAGTGCTTGTTATGCATAAGGGGAGTCTCCATAATTCCAGTGGAAGTGGTCACGAAGTTTGGTGTTACCCAAGGTCTTGGGACACTGAAAACAGCTACATGGCTGCTACTGCAAAAGTAATGAATCCCTCTGGACACAAACATACTGCATCCATCTGGGAGAAACAAACACATCCTCAAGTGATGACCCATCCCCTCTCCTGCCCAGTGAGGCTGTCAGCGCTAAGATGCCTTCCTTCCACCACCACCCACTGACCTGGTTGCTTTAGAAGATGTTTATGGCTGGGACTAACCCAAGGTTGGTGTTTGGGATTGGTATTTTTCTTCCAGTTAACACAGGCAAAATGTTATTGGCCTGCAAGAAAAAACCCCTTTGGAGAGATACAGTTTTAATGATGTCTGAAACCTTTACTTGGTGCTGCTAATTTCCTTCCTATAGGATAATAAAACTGATGCAGCGTCAGAATGTCTGTACTGGAAAAGTAGAGGGTAGGGATGTTTGGGTACAGTTAAGGATGTAACTTGGGCATGATGAGGGAAAGGGCCTGCCTAAGTGTATCTTAAAGAGTCTCCTGGGCAGGATGCAATACTATCTCCTTGGATACTTAGGAGAATCAGCCATTTGCTATCAGGGTTGTGTCACATCTCTTGGATAAGGGACAACAGGAGGTTCAAAATACCGATGGCTTCCATTCAAGTGGAAGCACATTAGGACAATGGCATGCCTGAACCTAGGGAAGGCAGCTCAGCCAAATGTGTCTGCAGGGACAGCTCTTAGAACAATGCAATTTCCCTCGAAGAACAAAGAGATCAGATGCTTGCCCTGGCTCTGAAGAGCACAAAACCATAGCAGCTTGAAGGGAACTTGCAAGGAAACACAGGCCAACTCCTCTGCAACAGGCATCTAGAAAATTGCCTTCTTCTAGCTAGGACAACTCTACCAGCCAACCCTTGTAGATGCAGTCATGGTGATCTAAAGCTTGTAGAGGCATTCATGGTGACCCAAAGGAGCTGCTGTGTGTTCCCAAGGAACGCTGAGGAGTGCTGGACAGACTGAGGCAAGGAGCTGTGTGCAGCTGGTTGTATTATTTTGACTAGACCTGCGGGGTTCCTGTGCTACCGAAGTGACGTGCGCCTGCGGCTGGAACCTGATAAGGTTGATCAGTTTGTCTGCTCTTGTGTCACCGTCAGCGCATAACTGCTTCAGAGTGCTCCCAGGCTGAGGAGCTGAAGGAAACTTAAGTGCCAGGGTCTGAGAGCAGAGCAGGGCTCAAGATAAAGAGACCTGGAGGGACCGGCAGCCTGGGGATCCATCAGCCCATGGTGCAAAGCCAGCGCTGACCTCACACTTGCGATCCCATCAAAAGCAAATGAACTATTTCCAGGAGAGAAGCACGGTTTGCTTCACCTTCAGTCTGCAGCAGAAACAGGACCCAAATTGGAGTCTTCCAGCACAATCTCAAGCCCATTTTCCTTTATTCCTCCTGTTTGTACCTTTGATAAGCACCGTGTTGGATAGCACTGCTTCCACGAGCTCATCAGGTGGCACACTGAGAACCAGCACGGGTTTTACCTCCTGCTGCCTCGGGCCCAGGATGAAATTTTCCTGCTTTTGAGATTCCCAACCACTAAAGTCACCTTGTCCCCACACCCCAATGCTGCCAAGTTGTGCACTGTGCTCAGAAGCTGGTCCTAACGAGGCAATGACAGTTTAATTACAAGTGCCCTTTGTTATCTGCCTTTTTCCTTGGGTTCTGTGGCATAAAAGGCAGATTTGCTTCTGCTGCACATTCCTGGGGGGACAGAACAAAAATAATCCTACCAAAAAAGCCTGTTGGAAGTACCTTCAGCAAGAACCAAAGCTGCTCTCCTGCCTGTCAGCTCTCCTCTTGTGTGAAGCTGGCTTGCTAATTTGCCCATCCTCTGGAAATGCATAAGAAATCATAAAAGGATGCTCCATTCACAGTGAACAAGGCAGTCACATGGAGCAAAGAGAACAAGGCGCTACAGGAACGCATGCAGGCTGATGAATAGAAGAAGGGGCTTTAGAAACTGAGGGGCAATAGCAACACAAGCAAAGCCTGGGGCGTCGGACTGACAACGACCATTGTTTGCTCCCCTTTGCGCTGTGTATGATGTGATCAGACACACAGAGGAGCTGGGTTCATCCGACCACAAGCTGTGCTGACAGAAGTCACTTCCCACCACACAAATCGCTGCTCCCGGGCGTTAGGTTGGAGCTGACTTCATCAGCACAAGCAAAAGTGTTCTCCAAGAGAGACACTGGGTTAGAAACTCCTTTAAGTATTCCTACAGACGAACACCACACGCTGTAATTAATGACATCATAATTAGTGGCTTGATTCCCTTTGCTTTGACTTCACTTTGGTTCATTTCTTTATTTACTTCGGCGTTTTGGAAGGGGCTGAAAGTCAAATTCAACTTTGTCATCTGCTCCCGCTGGGAGCTGTGCTGTTCTCCTGGAACTGCCATGGAAATGCTGGCAATGAGGTGCCAGAATCAGCAAGCAATATCCACGACTGAAGGGCCAGTTCAAATATAAAGGCAGTTTGTGTTTCTGCACCACAGGCAGTTCTGCAAAGTCCCTGGGGGAGAAAGAAATATGTTTTCTCCCTCTTGGCTTGGCCTCTCATTGCTAACAAGTCACAAGGCGTATTTCAAAGAGTAAAACCAAGGCAAAAAGTAAATAGAAAAGCTTTTTGCTTGGTGAATGTTGTGGTTTTAATCACACTTGTCAGGTGGAGAAGAGAAAGAACTCCTCCAAAGCCACTGTTTACCCACACTATTGCAACTCTCTTCACTTAAACCATGATGTCTGCAGTGGAGCCAACCCGGTTCAGTGTACATTAATGATTAACCAGGAATACACGTGTGACCCACACGTGTCTTGGCAGCTTCCTCCGGCAGACCACTCCAGTTGAAATCATCTAACAACACCTAGAGACCACTGCATGGAGACACACAAGTGTCGTGCTAAGTAGCCTGGTAATGGCTTCTGTGTGATAGACAAGGAAGCTCAGATACAAGGATGTGTGCAACCCACATCTTCAAAAGCATCCTCTAACTACAAGTGTCTCAAGCTTCAAGTGTCCAACCTAGAGTGGCTGACCTACAGAGAGAGTTGAGCATCACTTTGTGTCAGTGGTGGCCACAGGCTATTGGCACCTTTGGAATAAACTACTCTGGGTCAATAAATCTCACTGGGTTTATCTGAGGTCAAGCCGAGGGGCTGAACAAACAGTTTGTGCTTATCTAGGCAGTGCCAGGAACAGCTGAAGCATCCAGAAAGGCTGTGGGGCTACGGAACAGAGAGGAAAAGAAGGTCATCTCTGAACTTCTCCAGGCCCTTGAGGGGCCTCAAAGGAAATGTCTTGACTTCTCCTCCCAACTTTCCTTCCCCTTCCTCATCCCACCTCTATTCTTAGCAGCTTTGTCTGAGAGCTGGAAAGACAGCATGGTTTCTTATTTCCTCACCTCCCGTTACCTTACATTTTGGGTCAGACCACTCAGAGTGGTGGCAGAGGTTTTAACCTTGCATGGAGCTGTTCTTGTTTACACAAAGACTGCTTTCCCATTAAGTAGGTTTTCCTTGGCTACTGGGACATTGGCTACAGGCACGAGATCCGTCTGATTTGGTACCAGAGATTAACTTCCTCCTAACAACATTACAGGGTCCTGAAAAGGCCCAGATCTTCAGCTCTGCACTCACCAGTGAGCAATCAGTGCCCATTACCTGCCCTGATGCTCCTCAAATCCTGCTGTTGGCACGATACACAAACCAGACCTCTTTCTTCCCTGCTGCATTCAGCAGGACCACTGACTTACATCTGGCTCAACAAGTGGGGCAGCTTGCAGGGCTGCTGGCCAGGGGAGTCTCACATGCATTGCTGCCAGCAGCCAGCAATAGAAGAAGATACCCAGGCCCCACTTCTGCTGCTGGGAGTCAGTTCCCACTGGAAAAACAAGTGGAAAACACTGACACCCTCCTTCCTTAGTCCCATTATTACCTACTCTATCTACCCCATCTAATCATCATGACATCTGAGTGCCTTTGTGTGTCAGCTTCCTGTGAAGTAATCACCTAAATCCCTCTTGGAAACAAAGCAGACCCTGCTGAGGAGCTCACAATAGGTGCCTTTCACTCACAGGACAACCTTGGCCTCAGTGGCACTTACAGCAAAGCTTCCATATGTGCACCAGCATGGGCTGATCAGTCAGATCAACTCCACACAGCATCAGAGCCTGGATATTTGTGAGCACAGAGCAAAAGAGCCTCACAAAATTCCCCATCTTCCTCATCAGTGGCTTAGGAAAGATAAAACTAGATATGCTCCAGCACACACAGCACATACCCATCCCTGTGGGTCTGGTGCCATGGCCTTCACCCATCCCTGTGGGTCTGGTGCCACAGCCTTCACCCATCCCTGTGGGTCTGGTGCCACAGCCTTCACCCATCCCTGTGGGTCTGGTGCCATGGCCTTTACCCATCCCTGTGGGTCTGGTGCCACAGCCTTCACCCATCCCTGTGGGTCTGTTTGGGGCAATAAAAGAGAAGGCCCAGCTCTGAGGGGTGATGTCTGTTGGTCAGCCCCACTCTCAGAGCCTCCCCAGCCGTTGCTTGCTCTTCAACCCCAGGCCAGGGCTACTTCTTCATTTTTCCCATGGCAGACATCCCATTTTTTCCCCTCCCTGGGGCAGGGGTTGAGGATGATCAGTTCTATTCTAAGAGGAGACAAATCAGATGACAACCTTTGGGCACCTGCAGTGAAGAGGTATTTCTGTGCCCTGACTGGGATTAGATACAGAACGGATCAATGAAAGATCCCACTGTTTGACTGTTATAGCATCATTTGTTAGCACCAAGATTTGAACTTGAATTAACAATTGAGTTAGGAGATTGAAAGAATCACCTTCAGTATTTGAAATAAATGGTAACAGGCCTGTGAAAGTCCCCTGAGGTGTCTCTCTTTCTCTCCCTATATATATATAGATCACTCTTGCTGCACATTCCAAACGAGATGAAGTTGCTGAGCTCCTGCATCCGAAGCAGCAAAAGCTGAGCTGCATATGGAAAGCAAGAGGGAAGAAAGAGAAAAATGTATTTTGGGTTTGCCTATCAAAGCACTTCAAGGGCATTCCTGACTGCAGGATCCAGGCCCTAACTCATTATTCAGGCGCTTAGCATCTCTCTCATACATAACAATGCAAAAAGAGCTAATAATAAAGAGTCTGCCCCTCCTATACACAAACACGCAAACACACACACACAGGCACTTAGGAACCACTTGTAAATGAGTAGCATCGAGCCCATGCACTGTTCCTGTCACAAAACCGGGGTGAGCTCACTCCCAGCTGACTGCTTGGTGCACAGAGCCCCCAGATTTACCCACAGGACTTTAGGCACCAAGTTTGAACTCTCAGCTCTTTCTCATCCTTTCTGGATCAAAGACTCCTCCACTCACGGCTGGTTTGTTAAGAAATTAGATGTGAAAGAAGAAAGCAATTCTACAACTGGGCAAAGAAGCTTGTGGGCAGCTAGTGATTAATTAGCATTAGAATACCAGGCAGCCTGGTTTCCCTGCAGAACCTTGGGTTGATAGCTCTTTTTTCAGTTCTCTAGAGGAAATATTCTGTTTGGCACAAGACCATGTAAAGCATCAGTGCCAAAACCTGTCCTCCTTCTTTCTGAAAGGCAGGGAATAGAAGCAGCTATAAAACGCCCTGTGGACCAGCTGATTCTAAACCAAGACCCACGTTCTACAGCCCAATCAGTGCAATGGAGCTGCACTGTCCTCGCCACAGGGAAAGGTATTTCGGTGCTTGCCCACCTCCCGGCTCTATGTTAGTCCCATTGCCCTTAGTTTGGCAGGCATAAACCCCAAGGCCAGCCCACTTGGACCCACATCCTCTTGGCACAGTTGCAGGCTGATTTAGACACAGGCTGATGTTTAACCTGTTGGGTGGTCAAGGCAAAAATTGACCTCCCTACTACAGCTTGAACAACTTCTTCCTGTGGCTGTTTCCCAGCTCCATAAAATCCACACAGCTCTTCCTGTTGGCTTGCAGAAAAAGAGAGCAATAAAACAATATCCAGATTTTTATGAAGTAGCTCCCTACATAAACAGTGGTAGCACAAATACATGCCAAGCTGGCAGATACAGGGAGAAAGAAGATCAGAAGGATGGGAGGAACAGAGGTGGCTGTCTGTAGCAGAGCATAATGAGCACACAATCAGCACAGAGAAATTTCTCTAATGGTGGTGTCATTTAAATAACCCCTTTACTGTAATAGCTTTCTATCTGGTTCCTTCCCTGTGATTATTACTGAGGTCAGTTTTGAAATCAGAGTTGCCAATGTAAGAGCTCCCCGAGACATTTACTAACTATAAATAATTAAACCCCAAACCAGACAGCAGCCAAAATCAATGCTGTCAACCCGTATTCTGCCTGTTGCCCTGAGATTTCAGCTACTACGGCTGAAACTGAAGTCAAGTGCTGATGTGTAACACGCTGACGCTGAGAAAGTCAGAAAGAGGAGACCTCCATCCCTGAGCCTGCATCCCAACCCTCCCGGATTGCCAGTAGTTTATAGGCAGTTTATTGCTGAAAGGCATCAGCCACCTGCATGTGGCCCTCAGCAGCACACTGAGCTGCCAGCCAAGGCAGCTGGGCACGAAGTGACAGCAGCTCCATGGCTGACATCTGTAAGGCTGACTCGAGTGAGCAGAGGTTTGGAGAAGACAATCTTTACACTAGGGGCTCTCACAGATGGGGGAATCTCTTGGTGGCTCTGTAAAGCTCCGTGCACACAGCCCTGCAACGCCAGTCGAGCCGTAAATAATAACTACCCTGCTAGTCTTATTTACTGATAGTAAAGAAGGACATTGGCTTGGAAGTGCTCACCTGGGAGTTGCTGCTGGCTTCCAATACCTGCAGAAGAGATGCTGCCCGTCAGCATTGACGATGTGGGGCAGGTCCTTGTACGGGATGTTTTGAGGACTCCGCTTTGGCGAACTTTCCTCTGGCATTCTGGCAGAGTGACCTGCACGGTGGTGGAAGAGACAAGACATACTTTAAACCAGGTGAAGGCAAGGAAGAGCCGATGGGCTTGGTGGCCACAGGCATTGAAAGTCAGCCCGCAAGGCAAGCAGGGCTGATGGGAGTCTCCCTCCAAAGCCCCAGCCAAAAAGCCCCCCAAAATTTTACTGCTTTAAACCAGCAATGTAGCATTTTGTGTCCAGAAAAGGCTCACAGTTTGTGAGTAGGGCGTTGGGGGGTGGGGGGAAGGAAGGAAGATCAATCCACCATCGCTACTTCATTAGGGCTTTCTCTCCCCCACTTCTCCCATCTGTGTTTATTTGGCATCATTTTGTGAAGCGGCTCCTAAAAAGAACACTGGAGCTGCAATCAAGTGCGGATTGTGCAGCAGCAGCCACAGAGCCGAAAAGACAGCTGCATGAAAGATTCATCTCTGCCTCAACATCTCCAAAGCCCAGCGGCGGGTACGCAGCAGAGGCATCTCCCACCGTGTCATCATTAAGCTCTTCTCTGACATCTCCGACAGGAAGGTGGCGGCGGCGGTGGGGAACGCGGCGTTTCCAGGAGGATTCGCGACCAACCTGCTTTCATCCTGTGCGAGGGTTTGCATTCTAGTGAGGAGCCGGCATCGCAAGTCAGATGCAAGCAGAGCAGAAGCCTTTTCGCATCTCGCTCACGGAGACGCGCTCGCACTCCGCCAGCCGCGCAGCTCCCGCGGGTCGGTCCCGGGTGGCTGCCTCGGGGTCGCTGTCTCCCGGGCGGCTCCGGGGCTGCCCGCAGCTCCTCTCCCCGCTCGTTGGGGTTATTCACCCCTTCGTGTTCATCACTTCTCTTTCCCTCTCTTTATTTTTCCTCTCTTCTCCACCAAATCGCGTGCGGGGGCTGGAGGGGCGGTGG
>JAOEHX010049170.1:0-28790 GCA_025448015.1 Bolborhynchus lineola | reverse complement strand
TCATGGGACTGGAGCACCTCCCTTATGAAGATAGGCTGAGGTAGTTGGGGCTGTTCAGCCTGGAGAAGAGAAGGCTGTGTGGAGACCTCACAGCAGCTTTCCAGTATCTGAAGGGGGCCTATAGGGATGCTGGGGAGGGACTCTTAGGGCC
This sequence comes from Bolborhynchus lineola, assembly GCA_025448015.1. Taxonomy (NCBI): domain Eukaryota; kingdom Metazoa; phylum Chordata; class Aves; order Psittaciformes; family Psittacidae; genus Bolborhynchus; species Bolborhynchus lineola. The sequence continues at coordinate 28,639 of JAOEHX010049170.1, read as the reverse complement.
TGTAATGATAGGATAAGGAGTAATGGGTTCAAAATTAAACAAGGGAAGTTTAGATTGGATATAGGGAAAAAATTCTTTCCTGTAAGGGTGGTGAGGCACTGGAATGGGTTGGCCAGGGAAGTTGTGAATGCTCCATCGCTGGTGGTGTTCAAGGCAAGGTTGGACATAGCCTTGGGTGGCATGGTTTAGTGGGAGATGTGCTTGCTCATGGCAGGGGTGTTGTAACTAGATGATCTTGAGGTCCTTTCCAACCCTAACCATTCTATAATTCTATGAAACGCGCTGACAGCACAAGCAGGACTGACAACTCCATATTCATGGCTGCTGGACTTTTTGGCAGTACTTTTAAGCGCCAAAACACAGGTATCATGGGCCCAAATGTGTGGCTGATTGATCCCCATGAACTGATGCAGTTGTAACCAAGGTTTAGCATCCCAATGGAAAGTACTTGGTTTAGAGCAACCTCCAACAGTTTGGAGACTAATTTGGGGAAAGAAAAGCCATCTGGTGTTGTCACATCCTCTTCCCTTGCTATTTTTAATCTCTCCTGGTATTGAAAAGAAAAATACTGATTTCAAATCTCTTGTCATTTTCCAGCACCCTCCAGGAGGTGGGAATCCAGGCTGCCTGAAGCTCATATAATATTTCTGGGACTCATAAAGCATAGAATCATAGAATTGTTGAATGGCTTGCGACTGAAGGGACTTTTAGGATCATCTAGTTTCAGCCCTCTACCGTGGGCAGGGACACCTTCCACTAGACCAAGTTGTTCAACTATCCAACCTGGCCTTGAACACTGGCAAGGATGGGGCAACCACAGCTTCTCTGGGTAACCTGTGCCAGGGCCTCAAAACAATGATAGTGAAGAATTCTTTGTAGATGTGGCTACAGCTCAGGTAGGGTTAGGGGCGGTGGGATGAAGTCTGCATCCAAGGCAAGAGTGGATGTGACTTCCTGGGTGTGCTCAGGTCATTCAGCTGTTGTTTGCACTGGTGGTGATTTACACTCTGGTGATCAGCTCAGCTTGCTGGGTAATTTTGGCTGATCTTTCTGGAAAAGCATAGTGCAGCCCTTCATAAGCATATTGCTTTTGGCCAAGCATGTGGGTGCTGGGGACAGAAAACAACCAGAGGGGTAAGCCAGCAATTTACTGTGGCACAGGACTTCAATTTAGACAAAAAACAGCATGAAAAAACCCTGCATCACTGGAGCTCACTTCTAAATGATAACTTAAGACAATTATATGAGCCTCATTCATCTTTTAGATAAGAAGAGAAATAGTTTTTCTATTTCCACAGTCATTCCACTAACTAGACAAAATGTGATAATCCATAATGAGCTGGGAAGAGAATTAAAAAGAGAACAGGGCCTTTTGATGACTTGCCAGTTTTCTCTAGCATCATTCATACAGGTTATTGACATAGGACCAATTCTTCATCCTCGTTTTAACAGGATTGCCATTATTACTGTTGAAAAATGATAGGCAGAAATGTTTGCAGGCACATTTTGGTTCCTTAATTTAAGATTTCCTCAGATTTACTAGTCCTTAACTATACCTACAAGCCAGGTACCCAGGAAATAATGTCCTGCACAAGCAGCTGCAAATATTTCTTCTGTGCTATTGGAAGCTGGTCACCAACTCTGACCCTCAGTAACTGCAATGTGGGTTTTCTTCCCCTTCAAACACACTCAGTTTGTCACCTTTATTGGCCAGCAATGAACTGAAAAGAAACCTCTGAGCCACCAGCTCCAGAAATGAGTCTGAGATGGTTTTCGAAAAGTGGCTGAAAATGGAAAACTAAAAATATGTGGAGCAAAATACTGAGTTTTCTAAAGGTTTTAAAAAACCAGTGAACCCTGGAGTGATTGGTACACCTGTGTTTTCAGTGCTGCAAGGAGGAGCATGCACCCTGACCACCTCAAAAAATCTGTGTTTCAGGTCTCCTTTCCTCCATGTCTTTTCTCTGATCCCAGACATGATTGCAACTGTGGCAGAACAGGGGAGGAGATCTTCAACCATGTGCTGAATACCATGTTGCCAACTATTTTATCTCTCTCTTGGGAGACCAGAACATTTTTCTGATAAAACATCAATCTCATTCAAAAAGATTTCTCCGGCCCTCACATCCATGGAAGAAAAACTTGCAAGGAATAAAGAACCGCAGATTTAATATTTCCATTAATCTTTGGGCAGTGCTCTAAAGGATCCTTTTCTCTGGATGCCAGTGTGCCCCCCTGTTGGGTCCAGTACTGAAGGATACCTCCATGGCCATCAGGTCCCGCAGCAGTGATGGACCACAGCGCTGATGATTCCCGTGCTATGCTGGGGACTGGAGTTTCTAGCAGAGACACTATGATGCTATAACCATAAATGCATCACCCCAGCATCCGCCCTGCAGGGAACATGATTGAGGGCAAGTGCATGAGCATCCTCATCAGAGTTAATAGTTTTTCTTCTTCTCTTTTTCAGCAGCTTCTTAAGTCACCCAGTTTGAGTTTGGAATGTACAATGTGGTACATATGACAGCAACAAGGGACTTTTTTTAAAGTCTTTACTTGGTTATTACCCATTGATTGCCTGACAGAAAACTCCAATGGGACTGAAGGGAGGACAGAAATTCTTCCTGAATAACACAAATTTCTTTTTGAAGGAGATTGAGTTGGATATTTCTGCTCTTTCCATGTAGGGGTGGAGTTTTCTTCAGCTCAGACTTCTCAGAGGTATTCAGAGATGGACAGAGGGAAAAACCTTCACAGAAGGTATTTTTATTGACTGACAGTTCCCAGAGGGCCCCCCTGCTTTCCTCAGCACTCAGGGGGCTGGGTTGTATACAAATTAAACTTTGAATGCATGTACACATCAGAGACAAGCAGATCAGTGGCAATTTGTAGTTTATGCAAAATAATGCAACATCATGATAAAATTCAATGTAGTGCCTTTTGTGGAAAAGTACCCCAAGGTGCTTTACAAATCAAACATACTAAAATGCCATGTGTGAAGTATCCTCTCTACAAATTGATAAACATTAAGCCCTGAAACAGAAAGGGTATTTGAACCTGTATGCACTAATCAGGTTCTATTCTATCCTGTGATATCCTGTGGCTGAAATCCAGACTGAAAGAAGAGCCCCACCACCAACGAAGTGCCTGCCAGACTGTAGACCACCCTTTGGTTAGACACACACACACACACATAGCATGGATGGTTTCAAGCAACCACTGTCCTCTGGCAGCAGTGTGAGCATCTTGCATAGATGTGTGGGTTGGAAGATTGCACTGTGCTGCATATAGCTCATAAAAATACCTTTCAAGCATCTCTGTGCTGGAGGGGAGTGGGGTTGCCTACAGGGCTGCTGGCACAGACAGCCTCCATGGTGCTGGGGGTAGGATCTTTTTCAGTTATAGCTGAATACACCAGCCTTGAAACAGCATTATCTACAGGGCTAGAAAAGCTTGCAAAGCAGGGCAACAAATAGATCAGGAGTGATAAGAAGTGCAATGGAGGAGATAAGAAGGGAGTCTGACAAAGTTCACAGTCAGTGCAGGGTGGGGATTTCTTTCATTGGAACAGCTGACTACACCCAGTGTCTTTGCAATGCTCTGCTGACTATCCCCATCCAAGCCTGGCCAAGAGTAGATTTGTTTTTTTTCCTCATAAAGCTGATCTCCACAACTTCAGTGTGGTTTGAGAGAAAAAATCATGGTCATTTTGAGAGTGCAAATCAGCTACACCTGCCACAGAGCCAGCAGAGATTTACCACCACCATTTAGCACAGCACTCATAGATTAAAGGGGCTTGTCCTTTTCACTTCACCTTATTTATGATTTTCAAATAATAAAGCATTCAGGCAGAAATTATGGCTCTGTTAAGCTATAGATATGTCCATGTTCATCAAATGTACCTGAGGGCTGGAAGTTCAGTTTGACTTCAGGAATGAATCTGAATTGAAGCCAAGCAAACACTGGACTAGACCAGCTTGCATTTATAACCACTTCAAAACAAACCTTTTGCTCTGGGACTTCAGGCAAGGTGCAGCCTGTTTGTGTTTTGACCTGAGCTGCAGACAACCTAGCATTGCTCAAACGTCTACGAATTTTCAGTGAAGATTCTTAACATTGTAACATGATAATGAGACCAAGCCAAGAGTAATCAGCCTGAAGAGAGAGTAGCTAAAGCTGGAATGTTCATTAAGGCATCATTAAACATCTTTTGTTTCCTGAGAACAGGCCCGAGCAGGTCAGAAACTTCCATTGGAGCCACTGGACAGTTGTGCTGGAGCCAGGGGAAGAGGCTGCAACTCAAGGTCTCAGAACCTGAAGAGGTGAATGCAGAATGAACCACCGGCGCAGGCTGTTGCTGGCTGCAGCACTGACAGCCCTGTCTGGGAAAATACAACCACTGTGAGCAGCATCAGTGAGGAGGACCTGGGCATGAAAGCAGGTGGTAAATTATGTTGCTGTTTTCAGTCCATGCAGAAGCCTTTGCAGGAGTGGGGGTGCCTGGTTTTCCCCCTCTCTTAGCTGCAGGCTGGTGAGAGGAGCTGTATTTTTCATGGCTGTTTTTCAACGTCGTTAAGTCCCTGCACACCCCTGGGAATGTGCAGGAGGCAGCCACAGCAGGGACACATCTTTAGGGCCTGGAGCCCCTCTGTCTGCCAGGGAAGCAGGCAGCCTGGCCCTCCCAGCTGGTGATGGGCAGGTTTAATTATTCCCAAGGGTCAGTTGAAAAACCAAGGATGGACAGTTTGTGCTGAGCCCTGCGCTTGGAAAGGGTCTCTCAAAAGCTTCCAAACTGCTGAGCTGCCATGTAGCTGTCTGCTCATGTGGGTCTCCTTGGAAAGCTCATCTGAGCTTCTGTGTAAGGCACTGACACCAGCCACATCCCACCCTGCACCTTGACCAGGACCTCTGTGCCCTCTCTGTCCCTTCCTATCCCCAGCTTCAACCGCTTAATTCGCTTAATTATGCTTTGCTATAACATGTCTCCTGTTCAATTTAAGGGTGATGCAAACATCTAAGGATGACATGTCCACTGATAGAAAGGCATGGTGACCCTGGCAGGGCTGCAGGGACACGGTGCTGGTGCCCAGCTGTGCAGGGATGTGCTGCACCTGCAGAGCTATAACAGGGTTAGGATGACTTTGTCCCTGTGTTATGTGAGGATGGTCACATATGTGAATGTTTCAGTCAATCTTAGACTGGTCTGGCATGTAACATGCATAATAGCTGACATATTTTGAAACCCAACAGTCCTTGCCCAGAATAAGGAGAGTGTGCAGCTTAGTGTTATGTTAGTTAACACAGCTTGCAAAACAGATTTCCTTGGCTCAGAACTACAGCTTGGCTGCTCACTCATGCTGCCAGCCTGCACTGCCATGGTGGGAAATGCGAGGTCCCCAGCCCAGCCATCTCCTCCCAGGGACAGGAAAATGAATCTCAGTTTGGCTTTGACAGTGGCATGAAAAGCAGACGACAGCTTCCCCTGTGACTCTGAATAGGCCTGAGAGCAGCTGCATCCTTTCCAAGTGGGAGGGGATGGATTCGGAACCCATGTCCTTACACTTCCTAGCAGTGACTCCCCAGCACACATCAGTGAGCAAGGGGTGCTTTGCCTTCCAGCACTGGGCATCACAGGTCACAAAAGGCATTTGCCTTGAATAGCCCAGATTATAATGAGTACAGATGAAGCCAGCATTGCAGATAGACCTCTTTGGGATGAAGAGTGATGGGATGATGAGGAATGCTCTGGACAAGCTCCAGAGAAGTCATTCAGCAGGTAGTGCATAGGACCCTGTTTGCATCCTTCTTTGTGCCTGAGCCCCACTGTATGAGCAAACTTATGCCAGTGCTGCCAAGCCATAACCATTGGCCTTGTCCTTGTTTATATTCCGCAGGGGAGGTTTGGAAAGCAGAGGCTGTTATTGTTTTCACTAATTGGCTATTTCAAGCAGCCACTATTTGTACAAGTGACCTGAAGGGTTCTCATTCCTGTTTTGCTTCATCTCAGAAAGTGCCAAGAGCCCTCCAGCCCCTTTAGCTCACCTGTAGGTGTTGTATTCTCAAGCTCTTGGAGCACATATTTTTATAAATCTATTCCTACCAAGCCACTTCATTAGAAATTAATGCTTCTGTGAACATCATGAGCTGGACCCTGTCCTGCCTCTTGATGGCTCCAGTGAAGGAGGAAGAAAGCAGAGGCCATCTCTCCTGGCCCAGCTCAGGGCACAACTTTCTCCATTACCACTCATGACTGATTCTGACAATACCCCTCAACAGCACATCTGAGCTACTACTCCCCATTTCTATGGGACCAGAAGTCCTCACATAAGCAAAGCAATTGTAAGAAAGACTTGTGTATCCTTCCAAGCCTGCCTGTAGGCTTACAGGATGCACTCACCACAAGGAATGGAAATACATGCCAGGAAGGCATCAAGTTCCTAGGTTCTTTGTTTCACACACCTAAAATCACAGTGAAGAAGCTGCTCAGGAGCAGTGGGACATTTACCCAGAAAGGCTGGGCTGTCCAGTTCCTTGGAGGGTTGCAGGACCCAGATGGGTAAGCCCTGGTCTGCCCTCCTCCATGACCCTACTCCAAGTGGGGCTAACGGCCTCCTGAGACCCCTTTCAACCCATATTGCCCTGTGAACCTATAAGCCTAAATTTGTCCCAGGGTACTCCCAGGGATGCCCTCCTCAGTGCTGGGTACACAGGTGATAATCACTTCATTATTTTAGAGAGCTGGAAAAGTCCTGACTGCCAGCCCCTGCTTTTCACTGCCAAATATTCCCTTCCCCCTTTTGCCAGGGATAACACCATGGTCTATGCATGCTTATTCCCACTGCTAGAGACACATTTTGTTAGACATGGTGTATCTGTCAAAACAAAAAGGAAATAAAATAATGTCACAGGTTAAAAGGGATTGGGTGGATGGACTCCTCTCATTACTCACACAGACCGACAGCAGGAGCTGGAACCTGAATATGCAAACAGCACAGAGCCCTAAATATCCTAATGTATTTTAGAGTGGTCATTTCTAATTAGCACTTGAATCCAGCACCCTACTTAGCCTAATTAGAGGCATAAAAAAAAAAAAAAAAGCTGTTTGAGCTCACATGCATATTGAATATGCAGATCTCTAGCATCTAGTGCTGCCCTGTTCCAAAAAGCAACAGCTAGCAAAGCCTCTCAGCTTACAGCACGGATGAAAACTGGGCCCAGCACAGACATAAACTGGTCCCAGGAAGCCAATATATTGAAAATCTGCACCATTAACTCCATTAAGATGCTTTAAATGTAAATTTGAAAGGTTTTGATGAGTGTTGTGTCACTCGGGGAAAAGAAGGCAAACCCACAGTTTAGGAGACACTGTATTTATCTTTTTCATGTCTACTCCATAAGATTTTACAGTGTGATTTAAGCCAGGAAATAGATTAAGGTAGATGAAGAGAAGGAATGGCGAATCATACTATGGTTTGGGTTGGGAGGGACATTTAAAGATCATCTGGTTCAACCCCCCCCGAACAAGCATGGACATCCAACTAGACCAGCTTGCTCAGAGTCCACTCCAGCCTGACCTTGAATGATTCCAGGGATAACAGGACATCTTCCACCTCTCTGGACAACCTGTATCAGTTTTTCACCCTCACTGCAAAAACATTTCTTCCATAAGAAAGAATCTAGTTTAAATCTCCCTTCATTTAGTTTAAAATCATTACCTCTTATACTACCACAACAGGCTCTGCTAAAAAGTCTGTCCCCATCTTCCTTATAAGCTTTCTCTAAGTATTGAAAGGAATTCAGCCACACAGGTAGCTACTTCAGAGGTGGTGACATGAGGGTTAAAAACAATATGCAGCTCTGCAGATCTGCCAGGCAAGACAAAATGGGTTTCATTTCTAAACCTTGCTTTTTTAAGACAAAGCAAGCACATCCACGAGACATGGAGCAAATGCTGATAAACTGTTTTACTTCATTTGTACACGCCTCATTTTCAGCAATGGATTTAGCCAAGCACTGGGACGATTTCATTGTGAATGAAGAGCAGGGGTGCCATCAGCTCCATGGAAACCCGGCCAACGGCTGGGATTGGCGGGGCCATATCCAGGCTTGGCAGCAGCGATACCACTGAAAGTACAAGTACTGCGAATATTTAACACAGTGCAGGGACGTGGCAAAACCTAGCAACCCCACAGCAGCAGTTATGCAATTCTCCATTTATAGCTCAAAGGGATTCAGCATCATCTTAACATCCCTACCCCCACATTGCTATATAAGAGGTTTTTTATCTCCTGTTGCTAAACCTTAAAGTGAGAGGAAACAAAGAAATAGCCATTACATAATACAGATTTACAGCCAAGTTGTACTCCTGCTGTTTTGGAAACATTCAGAGGGGCCAAGTCAAAAGCTAACAGCAGACATGTGATAAGATCCTGGGTTTTTTCTTCTCCTTCCTTCCATTTTCTAACTTCCCACTTAAATATAATCAGTTGCTCCAAAATCTGTTGCACCTCATTTATTACCTAGCCACTAAGTAAGCAGATTCTTTGGCAGTGGTAATTATATCACACGGGTCTACAAAAGGTAAGATGATGCATTGTCACAATCACCCATTTCTTAAATCTGTTGTGGGTGAGGGTTCTATTCAGGCATCACAAAGGCTTTTTATACTCTATTTCACCACCAGGTAAGGATGATCCACCTCAATCTGTCTGCAGTGACATGGGGTAATGTCAGCAGTGGACTCATTCATGAAGGTGCTCAGCTCCTGCATAGCACTGGGTGCCAGGGGAACACAGGCATTCCTGAGCCCTTGCAGCATTTAGGGCAGGCTAAAGCACTTGGGATGTCTGGGCTGCCATCAGGCTATATATGGAAGCCAACAACTGCTGTGCCACAGGAGAGCTTTTGCTCTACTGTTTATTCTCATGTCTGATAGCACAGCAGAGGCTGGATGATTACAACTTGTATCATGGTATTTCTCATGAGACATCTGCTGCAATTAGGTTTGGTTTTGGTTTAATGTTCCTGGACAAGGTTTTAAGCATCTTATCCAAGCAGAGGACAATGACCTAACAAGGCAGGTTACCCCCAAAGCTGTTTGGCATTTAGGCAAAAGGTATCTGCAAACCCAGCATTTCTGTAGTCAGTGGGCTGTACCACATGAAAATGGGTGAAATAGACAGCCAGGTGCCCCCTATCAGAGAGACTCAGCCTTTCATAAGACAGGTCCAAAGCTCTGGTTTAAAATTGTAGTTTGAGGCAATGCTAGAGAACTTCAGTTATGGAGAAAAAAAGCTTCATTTCAGCCAGCATCATGCAGCTACAGGGGCACCTGGGGGGCAGCAGTCATTTACAGCTCTCCTGCAGGTTGCTCCACTGTGGGAAGGTTGGCACTCTGTATTTCCCATTAACAAGCCCTCACACATCTCTCTCTGTGATTCAGTTCTCTGAGTGTAAGGTTAATAAATATTTCCTTATTTCTTAGGGCTGTCATGAGGACACACACAAGCCTATGAGTTACTCAGTGTATAATAACATCTAAACTTCCCACAAAATAATTAAAAAAAACATCCAAAACCCCAATCCTCAACTCCCAACAAGCACAACTGCACTTTACTTGCTGATTTGTGCTTTTCCTAAATGGAAGAGGGGCCTTCCCTTAGGCTCTGAGCCAAAATTCTTGGAAAGGTCTTGAAACAAGATAATACATATTGTTTAAATCCTTTTTCTCTTTTCCGTGTTAGCTAGCTAAACACCCTAGGAAAACAAGGCATAAACCAATTGAAAGCCTAACCTAGTTAGCCAATCTGAGAAGCAGGCTGTGCCTCAGGAATGCAACTGCATCTGGCTAAAACAATAGGAATAAAGACAGAAACCACAATTCCATCTTGTGCTTTGTAATTCAACAGAGCTGCAGAGACACCAGACACACAGTGGTCCCTCTCAAGCTTCACCATCACCTGAAGCCCACAGTCTCCTCCTAAGCAGTAACATGCAGAAGGCTCTGATTTCCAGGTGCAGATAGTTTGCAGCCTCCAGCTCAGCTGGAGAGAATTAGGGCAGCTCTGACTTCCCCTATAATGGGGCTGAGGGCTACCAGTTGAGCTTTTCTTTGCTTTTTCTTTCTTGTGTTCTTTTGGAATTAGGCCTCTTTGAGCTTTTGCTTGAGGAAATGCTGCTAGGTTTTTCTTTTAGGGGCATTGGTGTACTCTATATAACTACTTTCTTGTCTTGCTAAGACAAGGAAGCACAAGGGTTAGGTGGGTTTTGTTAGCTGCTTGCCTCTGACACAGGCTGTACTGCCAGGGTTCCTAGCTCCCAGTGTATCCTAGGGGGTTTTCAGTAACCTCACCAACAGCAAGGCTGCCCAGAGAGGAGGGTTGTGGGGAAAGGATGGGTCTGTGTGAGGGCACCAATCACGCTCAGGGACAGCATGTTGAAGAACACAAGCAAAGCATCGTGTTGAGGTTTACCTTCAAGCAGGTTGAGTGTTGGTATCATAGAGCAGTCTTTATTTTCCTGCATCCTTGGATGAAGAGCTATCCAACATGAAGGTGAAATGGGGGACAGTGCTCTGTAGAGGCTCTTGTTCTTTACACAAACAGGTACAGGTAAACTTTTAAAGACTGTGGCTATGAGGAAGAATGTCATTTTCAATGTGACTGTGCCCTCAGTGAGGCTAATTCATCAAGCTGTGTTTAATCTTCAGAATAAAAATGTGCCTCAAAAGACCAGAAGTTAGGAGAAATAAGGAAAGAAACCCAGTGAGGTTGTACATTCAAACTGAATTTCAGGGCTCTGACCACAAGGCTGCATGGAAAAGCAGCAGGAGACTCATTAACAGTTTGCCGTCCCTAATGGATGACTATGAAAGTTGCTGAAAAGTGCTAGTATTGCTTCAGGACTTCTGACTTTTTAATCAAGGATCTTGAGTCCTCATAAATCAAGATCAGAGCAGTGCAAGCTGTGGGATACCTGTTCCCAGATCAGGCAAGGTGGAAATGAAGACAAAACTGACAAGTTCCCCAGACTGGGGGCTACAGGGGCTGTCTGGAGGAAGCAGTTACAGCCATTGATGCAGGCTACCCTGCTGAGTCAGTCCTTCCATTATTTAGGCAAAAGAAAGAAACATCCCCTTTTCCCCTCACTTTTGCTAAACCCCAACCGTCTGTCAGTCAGAGAAGTGGCCTGTATTTTTAATACCTTTTTTGCACTTCATTACTGAGGGCCTTGAGCAAGCTATGTCATTGGTGATGATGTAAGGAATGGATGTAGTTGCAGGGCAGCATAAGCTATTTAGCACACGGGCATGTGTGCTTGGTTTGCGGCAGGGATTTTTTTTATTAAAAAAAAATGGAGGAAATTGCCTTACCTCTAATGGAATAAGCACCAAGACAACTTCATCTGGCCCACAGATTGCCCCTGCCACCACTGTTTGCTGAAAGAAAAGCAGATGGGATGAGTGGGCAGAGTCCAGTTTCCTATATGAAGATTGTATTGTATAAGGACTGTATTGTAGGACTTGCCCATGGGCTGTAATGCAACCAGACACTGAAATCCAGCCAATTCTTTGTTGTTTCTGCAGTGATGTCCAAATGTGCTATTGCTATTTTGGCTTAATCTGTTTCTTTCCCCTTTTCTAGCCTAATTGCTATGACTTCTTGAGTTCTGGTTAAATTGAAAGAAAGGGTTAAATTGTTTATTATACTGGAACTAGATTTGCAGAAAAAGGTTTGGACTGCTTTGTGTTGCATGTGATTGGCAAAGCAGTTGTGGTTAATATTTGGAAAGAATCTTCAGCTGCTTATGCAAAGGGAGTTTGCCCTCTCCTGTGAATTACTGAGGTCTGTGGAACCTAATGCTAATGCTAATTCTGTGACTTGTCACCTGCATCTTGAGCTTGTTGATCTGTTTTTATGATGGGGTTGTGGAAATTTTTTACATGCTGGGTGAGGTTGGAGGTAAAGCATAAGAAATATTGTGCTGCTGGTATGAAATTATTTCTCATGCGTAGTCTGTGGGGACTTGCAGATGTTCTCAAAAATGAGGGAGGAGCGGTATTAACTCATGAACACAGGAATGACGTTCCTGTTCCCATCCTTAAGCTTAAACGTTCCTTGTAGAATAGATGGTAATGAAGCCTTTGAAGCAGTTTGTGGTTAGCTCTGGCTGTTGCTTTGCAATCTGATGATGAATAGAAAGGTAGAGAAAATCAGATATCAGTGGTCAGGTTGGTGTGGAGGCTGATTGCAGCTCTGCTCAGGAAAGAGCAGGGCTAGAAAACACACCTTTTCCATAGCTGAACATAAAGACATCACACTATTGTAAAAGCTCATTTATGTCCTGTCTCTTTCTCAATGGCCACTGCTGAGGGGCTTGAAAAGAGTATTAGGACAAAGCAAAATTGGTCAGACAGTACCTTCCCTGCTGCCAGTAATCTGTGGCATTTGATTTTAATTGTACCCAGTGGACGTTTTCTTCAAGAGTTCTAAAGCTTTTTGAATTCATTTGTTTCTGGTATCCATAACATCTTGTGGCAATTGTGGATGGCTTGTTTACATGGCATTAATGAACATGAATAGAGATATAGGCCACTTATGTCTTGGTAACGCTGAGAAAGCTCTTACAAATACTTTTCCACCTTAACAGGACAGCACACATCAAATGGTATCTGGCTGGACTCCAAAACAAATAATTAATGCTGGTGTTCAGAAAGGAAATGCTGTTGTCCTCAAATAGTCTAGCATTGTTCTCAGATTTCCTGCAATAACCTCTTCCTTTTTACCCAAAAAGTTTCCTAACTATGTGGGTCCTGAGACTTCTCTCTTGCTGTGCGGTGAATGTTCATAGCATTTGTGATTTTTAGCCTTCTTTCTTCGAACAATCCTGTGCCTAACACACAGCATGTAGCATTTGGTGGTGTTGGAGGGTATGAAGTGGATCTTCTGTGTAACCTCATAGATAAAATATCCATAAGGTGTTATCTATCTGTAAAGTTGGTGATCACCAATCTGGTTACACACCTGCAGTGATGGCCAGTGTGTCTGCGCATGGAGACTTTGACAGTGATCTGAAACAGCTGCTACAAAGCTTCAGAGGGATATAAAATAGGGAACATCATGCTGGGGAGGGGGCTGTCAGCTCTTTTACCTGATGGAAAGCTATTACCCACGAACAGAGAGGCTGACCTGTGGCAGGAGATGTCATCATGGGGAATGATGATCTGGAACCCAGCCAGAATTAGCATCTAACAGCACCACAGAGGCTATGTGCCGAAAGTGCCAGCTGCTCTCTAGAGCTGGATGTGAGAGGCAAAAACCTTTAGCCCATAGGGCATGAGTCCTTATGAGAGTGGGACAGTTTGTGTATTTATTACTCCAAGATCTGATCACAAACATAGTTTGGGAGCTTGCATGCATAAAGTAAAAACAAGTGGGAATCCTGTATTCAACCCTGTCATCTATGTTTTTCTACTGAGACTTGTGGGGTTTTTCCACCTCTAAGTATCATCTTCCCATTTAGCTCTTACTCTTCTGGAACTCAGTGACTGGCATAAAAAGGGGATGTGACAGACACACCCCAATCAGCATTTGATGGTAATTCAACTTTAGAAGTCTCCTCTGCATGTTAACATGTCTCTGTGAAGAGACATAGGCATGGAGATCTCCCCCATGCCTGGCCATCTTAGGTGTTAATCCTGAATGATGTAGGTTCTAGGAGTAGTCTAGAACCGTATATTTTTGTGGGACCTGCCACCTAGGTGAAAAGGGGTTGATCCTGCATTTAATTTTTGCCAAGGAGAACTATCCCAGGCCAGCTGTGCTGTGAGATGTCAGCAGCTTTGCCTGGCTCTCCTCCCAGTCTTTGAAGAACATATTGGAACACCCTCATCTGGGATGCAATGGCATAGTCCTGTGCCTCTGCAGGGGTGGATGATGGTGGTTGTGTGTCACTAACAAATTAAAGCATGTGCCACAAAAACATTCACAGGATTTGGAGGCTAAGTTGACATCTTTGCTGAAGGGTTGTCCAATGCACATATCTTATTTAAGTTATGCTTATGAATATGCCATTACCTGTGAATACTTCAGTAATAGGTTTGAGCCAGGAATGAGTTGTGCTGAAGTAATTATTTATTCACTTAATAGGGACTGATGGTTTTGCTCAGCTGAGAGCTGTGCATAATTAAAACCATGGTCCCTGTCCCGAGAGCTTTCCAGTCTGAAAGATGAAGCAAATGCTGTGCCAGGAGAAGCTGTGGGAATCCCATGTGCCCATATCAGATGTGCCGAAAATTACATTTTAAAAAACCTGTGAGCACTCTGCATACAACAGGAGACATGGGCCATTTGGGGCTAGTGTGTACTTAACACAGGCTTTGTTCCTATGCCTGCAACGCTAAGTGAGAGGTGGCCGCTGTAGGTCAAGAGGTCCTCCCAGAAGCTGTAAAATAAACTCAAACTTGCAAATAAAAATACACTTAACCCTGGAACGGTGTTCAGTGTAACCCGGGGATGTACATTATGCAAACCAGAGCTGTCCTCCTTAAACACAGCCCAGGCAAGAGAGCCAGCGCCTGTTCCTGTGCAGACACCATGCCCTAGGCAGAGCAGCATTGATCAAAGAGACCAGGTCTTGAGCAACACCCAACATTCATCTGTTTTGCAGCTGCCAGGAGCCGTTGCCTCTTCCCAGACCTGAAGGACTTGTGTGCCTCAAAGCTTGACTGGTTTTTTACTAATTACATAATTTGGCTTAATAAAAGCTATTACCTCCCTGTACAAATCTTGTGTCTCTTTGAATAGGTTGGCACTTTTCCTAATAGAACCAGAAACTGCTGCTTAAACAGAAGTTTGACCATTATTGTTATTGAAATAGGAAAGGAAATGGAGGCTTGTTCACAACAAAGCGATATTTATTGCTCAGTTTAATTGCTTAACGTAGAGTGCGTGACTGGGCATTTGAAGGAGCTGATTTGCAGTTTGGTCACCCTTTGAAATAGAGCCACATCTTGTGAAATTGCATGTTGAAACTCAAGGATTGAAATGGCTTAAGCAGATGGGAGAGGAATAGCAGTTGTTAGCTAAGCCTGCACAATTCTTCTGGGAAAAAATTCTGGAAACACACAGCATTGGGACCACTGCCTTGTCTGGACCTGCACCCTTGAGCAGGATGGGAGATGCTGGTGTGGGATACCCGGAGGCTGGCTCAGACTTTTCCCACTCAGCTAAAATGTAGGTGAAGGATATGGCTGTGGAGGGGATTAGGCAGGCGATGGCATGTTTTGCACAGGTGAAGGCAGGTACCATCAAGAGAGCAGGGCAGGTAGGAAAGTTGAGCAGGCACATGTGAACTTGAGTGGTGCCAGCCTCAAATGCCTGAGCTGTTCATAGGTGTGAGCAAGCACTAGGTGAAAGTCTCTTAACTCCTCTTGCTACAAGGGCTGCAAAATCTCCCCCAGTCCTGACCACAGCCATGCTTGCCCACAGAGTCTCAACTAAGTTGTGTTGTCAGTGCCTTTGTTTAAATGGGAATGCATGTGCTACAAGTTGTTGTGTTCAGGTTGAAGAGCAAGTTTAAATCTCCTTTCTACCCCAGCAAGACCTCACAACCACCTCCTTGACTGGGTCTTGGCCACTTCACAGCTCAGGTTTTGGGGCACACATACAGATTTTATGGCCTTAATGCAAATAGTGGATAGTTCAAATAGAAATTATCTGTCTGCCCCTCCCCAGTGCTGAACCCAACATTTCCCACAAGTGACTCAGCAACGTCAGGGGGAGCAGGAGCTGCCTTGCTCCAAGGTCTGTCATCATGTCATAAATCCAGCATGATGGCAATGAAATAATTTCATTTTGCATGCCTGGAAAGCCAATTTTATCAGTAGCAATACTGACAGCATGACTTTGGGGGCTGGGGAGATTTGACTCCTGGGTGCAGCAGCTCCTGGCCCTGCAGAGGGGGAATTTGCCTTCATCCGCCCCAGGAGCCAGTGGTGCACTCCACATCCATGTTGATGACCAGCAAAGACCCACCCCAAAAATCCTGTATCCCATGCTTCAAACAAAAAACAGTCCAAAATCCCTTTCCTAAGAATGAGAGTGTGCTTTTCTTAAAATCACCCTGAGTATCACCCATCTGCTGTGCCAGGGGCTCCCTGCTCAGCTCCTTTGCAGGCAGGCAGATAAGACCCAAGGGCTTTCCAACAGTGTGTGTTCTGCCTGAAGTGGCATCTTGGGGTTTTTCATAATGCAACTGTGAGGCTCTGAGCTATTCCCATAGCACTTTTAGTAATCAGCCCTGGTACATTGAAAGGCCCATTTGTCATGTCGCAGCCGGTCTCTTGGAGAAACAGTCACAGGTCAGGTTAGTTACCGAATTTATATGTCAGGGGCTGCAGGAAAGAATCAACAACATTTGTCGTATTTTTCCAGAGTAGGCTGATATTCCCGGCGTGTTGAACCCTAGGAGTTCCCTTGCTTTTATGATCACTTGCAATCCTTCCTTATTTGGCTGATGTTACAGCAATTCAAGCAGAAAAACATTGGCTGTCTGTGCTCATAGGACATCTCCCTCTTTGATGTCTCCCTTCAAAGCAGGTCACTCACCTGCTGGTGTGAGAATATCCATACACACCTTGTGTGAGCTGGCCTCTCCAGCGGCAGGTCCTAGGCACCAGTTTGGGGGATCATCGCAAAAGCCAGGCAGCAGCATCATGTCTCCATGCAGAAAGAGATGTGATGGTTGGCAAGTCTTTCTCTGTAACACCAGCTATGGAGTGGGTATTGCTGCAGAGGCAACAGCAGTGGTATGTGACTATATGAGCACACTCTGCTGTTGCACACACAAATACACATACATACCATGGTGTGGTTTGTGTTCATGCAAAAGGTGAAGAAATTTTACTAATGGAAAACATAAGTTACAAATGTGAACCACCCTGACCATCCTGTTAGAGCTCCCAGGGGACGGCCAAAATGAGAGCAGAGAGCTGGGGGTGTGCCACCTCCAATGCCAACGGTCCCCAGTGCCACGGTAAGAGCCACTGACCACCACTGCCACATGGATATTCCCAGTGGGACTGAACATGAACCCACCTGAGAGGTTTCAGGCAGATCTTCTCCAACACGTGAATGTGTTAGGGAAGACTGATAGGAAACCATTCGTGATGGAAGCAGTATCTGAAAGCAGCAGGCTGTTCAACTCCCTAAACTCTGCAGGATCTGTTTGTAACCACCACAATGCTGGGTGAAGAAGGTCCAGGACGAGGCCTCACCCTCACTGCAGCATGCATAGTAGAGAGCAAAGGCCTTTATGCTGTTGATGCTTAAGAAAGGTTTGCCCAGGCTCAGGGCTGTGTGAGTGATTGAGGATTTATCTCACATCTCTGCAAGGGTGTTTCTGTGTTTGGGGGAGTGCACAGGGAGGGCTTAACCATGGGTGTGAGGAGGAGAGCAGGGCAGGGCTGTGGCTGCTTCTGAGCCCAAACTGCTGTGGCCCTCCAACAGGAAACAAAGCAGAAGCAAAGCAGAAGATGGTTTACACAGTGCCCATTTACTCCAGGCTAGCAGGGAAATAAAGCATGCGTCAAGGAGCTGACTGTGCTCCTATGTGCCGTGGGAAACATGGTCAGGTGGGGAGGAAAGAAATAAATCCTAAGGCATGCAGTTTGCCATCACAGGGAAATGCAGAGGAGCAAATTATTAGCTTGTGCTTTTTGCAAGATGAAAGATGGGCCATTAGCCGCCTGTGGAAAATACCTTCCAAACCCTTTTGTGCAACTGTTTCTCTGCAGAAGGGCTCTCCCAGCACCCCAGGCATCCTGGGCGGTGGTGGCAAGAGAATGCCCTACAGCCGGGGCTGGAGAGGTTTGAACTTGAACTTGTTTATTTAGCTTTGACTTTTCTCTTGCTGGAGTCCCTGGACGCAGGCCAAACCTCAAAAGCGAGTTATAGCCAAATATTTTTGAGGCTGGTAATGAGATACCAAAGCTTTACATAAAAAAAAAAGCCCTGCCCCACATTTCTTTGCAGCATGCAGGGCCGATGCTCCATGGCTTCAGCACAGCTGGGATGGGGGTCATGGTGCTGCCAGCCAGCCCATGCTCAGCATCCTCCGCCTGTATCTCATGAGCATGGCATAGAAACCTAATCTAGTCCACACAATCTGCTTTGCTGTGTGATCAGGATCTGGCCCGACACTGCTTTCTCTGCATATTGATGCTGGGTTTGTGCTAGCCGCCTTTGGTGGCATATTTTTTGCATTGTATTTGAATAAAACAGAGCAAGCCTGTGAAAGTCAAGATAAATGTGTTTCAAAATCTTCAGGCTCTGGTTTCAAAGCAGTGTTACAACAATCCGCAGCCTCCCTCAACAGTGGAAAGGGTTAATTGCTCTGGGTTCCCCCTGATACTTGTGGCTAATGCAAATCAGATCTGGAATGATACAAGTGAAATGATTGAAACTTCTGGCTGTTCAAAAAAGCCTATGTTTTAATTAAATTGAGAACTAGCTAGTTAATCATCACAAGGACTAATGGTCTGATCAGCAGGAAATGCCTGGTGAAAAAGGCTGTCTCATCAGCTGGGCTGGAGGGAGAACTGAGCCATGGATTGGGGACACAGCCCAGTGCTGGGGCAGCTGTGGGTGCTTTGCAAAAGGCATTCAGGCTCCATCTGAGGACCCCCCAGGAAGGAATGGAATTCTTGATCCCATCAGGGGTCCTTGGATAGAGTTGCCCCCAAGCATGTCCCTGCCCAGGGCCCAGCTGTGGAAACCCTCTTCAAGAGAGCATAACAGTGGACCAGGGGATTCCAGGAGGACAAATGAAACCTCTGTCTCAATTACCTTTGAGAGGGAGAGTACAAGGATGGGGGAGGCAGGATTGCAAAATCAATTTGAAATTTATTGTGTGAAGGGAAAAAAACCCAACCCAAAACTGCACCACCCAAGAAATAAACTTTTAAAATTAAAAAATCAATGGAGAAATGTCCTTCTGGCTGCCCCTGCCCCCACGGTGCAAAGCACAAGCTTCCTTCTGATTAAAGCTCAGCCTGGAGCAGTTTCGGCGACAGGAGGCCAGGAGAAAGCTTAAGGTGCTCTCCCCAGTTTAAGGTGGCGCTGTTTGCATCGCCTTCCCCAGCCGTGCCAGTTTTGGCTGCGCAGCAGCATCCTCTTTGTTACGCCAGCTACACCCTGGCTGTGCCATGGCTCCAGTTTGCATGTCCAATAGCAAAGACAAGCTCCCTGTTCACAGGTGCTTGGCGGCAGATGAACCTTGGTGGGGTTTTGTTTTCCTTGCAGCTGCCTACAGCAGGTTTTCACTAAAGTGAAGTAACATGTGAGGTGAGAGGGAAGGGGAGTGGGAAGAAGTCCTGCCCCATTGTTGGGTAAATGCAGACGGGATGCTCCCTCTGAGCAATGCCCGCACATGGGGGTTTGCTCAACAACTCAGGACCAAATTCTCCCTAATATGATCCTGCAAGAAAAGCATCTCCAGTTTTCTCACCTGTTATAGAAATCTCAGCCCCAGCCTCCCTGATAGGGTGTTTGTAGTTCACAGACATTAACTGGCACCTATTGTGCTCCTGGAACTCAGGGACAGTGTGGTGTGGTAGCATTTCACAGCCTTTTAGCTCATGAAGTGGGAAAGGCAGTTTGGGTGTTTCTTCTCAAAACAAGCACAACTGTGCACAGCATGTGTATTGAGTACAGCATTAAGACTGACAGCAGTGCTGCCTTCTTGAGGAGCAACTTTTTATTAGGATATTTACTGTGCATTTAGTATTATGAGGCAAGAAAACTGTTAATACCTATTCACATCTCATCATCTGTAATCGCTTGGAAAAGAGAGCTGCATACACAGGCGGAGCTGGCACCCACTGGACTCCATGTTTGCATGGATTTCAGCTGCCCTTGGCTCAGCCAAGCCCCTGGGACAGCCTCTGT
This sequence comes from Bolborhynchus lineola, assembly GCA_025448015.1. Lineage (NCBI taxonomy): Eukaryota > Metazoa > Chordata > Aves > Psittaciformes > Psittacidae > Bolborhynchus > Bolborhynchus lineola. Next base: position 8,693 of record JAOEHX010049170.1, on the reverse strand, counting down.
GGAGGGGAGCCATGGGCACAAGGTGCTTTTCCTGTTCTGGTGGGGAACAGCAACTCAGCGAGGTTAAGAAATAACATGGGGTGATGCAAAGGGTTTAAAGGAGAGCCAGTCCCAGCTCTGAGCACCCCAAAATACATACAGAAACTCGTTTTTTCAAACCTTCAGTGCCACTCACCCCAGCTAAACATGTTGTTGGCAGTGTGGTGGTGTCTCCCATTCGAATCTAAATGCATGACACTTCAGATCTAGCTAGGTTATGTCACATGCTAGTTTTAAATTGTGCCTTCTGTAGAATAAGTTTTATATAGATTTTTCTGGGGGTTTTGTTTAGAAGTGCTTCAAGGAATCAGGTGAAAACCACTGAGCAGCTCTCAAAAAGCCCCAGATCCATCTGCATGGAGCTATCATTGAGATTAGAGAGCTGCCAGGCACAGAATTTATAAATCATGAATCATTCCCCCCATTCCTGTCCCTAAATCACAATTGTTTTAAAAAGAAAGAAAACATATTGGTTCTTTTAACATGCCTTTTGGAGTCTATGCCTTTAGGCACATTTTCCAGCTTTTCCAAAACATGAGAACTAGAAACTTCCTCTGATTTCTCAGTGAAAGCTGAGAGTCTCATTTAATTGCTTGCATGCAAGAGCTTTATGAAAAATTCCAAATATCAGAAGATTGGTAATAAAATCACATGGTCTGGCAATGCTGAGAATCAAGCTAGATGCTGAATATTCCTTTTATAAATGTCCAAGAAGAACATGCTCCACTGGGATGCTGGTATGTTACAAGAGAAACAGATACAATAAGTTTTGGTGATGCAGAAAAAGACCCAAAGTCTATGTTCCTTCATGAGGGTGTTCACATTGCTGCTCAGCTCCTACTGCCTTTTGGGTAGGCAGTCTCTCCCATGGTAGGGACTATATCCAATTTGTTTTTCACTGGTTGTTGTGAGATGTGCTGGATTCCTGAGCCCTGGACTGCACAGTTGGCACTGAAGAGAGTTTGAAAGTGTTCAGACCATCGAATCAGGATGGAGATTTTATCTATGAGAAGCGTTTGGCCATCTTCACTGAGTAGAGGACTTTGAACCCGCTATGTGGGTCCAGACACTGCTTTCAGAGCCTCATAGAATCCTCTATGATCACCCAAACCTGTGTATAGTTGAGTCTTTTCTGCTGGGTTAAGCCACCACTTGTTCTGGATATCATGATGTTTCTGTTGGAGTTTACTGCATGCAAGATGAAAGGCTGCTTTTCTTACATGACAGGATGGCTGAGCGAGGTGTGCTTGGTGGGCAGATCTCTTCTTTGTCAACAGTTCCTGGACTACGTGGTTGTTTTCATCAAACCAGTCTTTATTTTTCTTTGAGGAGAACCCTAAGGATACTTCAGAGGACTGCAGGATGCTATTTTTAATATGTTGCCAAAGTGATGCAGGAGAAGAGTCTATGGGATGGTCTTCAAGCCTAGTTTGAACGTTTGCCTGGAAACCGTCTCTCACTGCAGTTGTTTGGAGATCATTAACTTTGAGCCTCCTCCTTGGAATGCCATCCCTATTAGGTTTGGGCTTAAAGTGAAGGTTAAGTTTGCAATGCATAAGGTGATGGTCTGTTTGACATTCTGCACTAGGCATCACTCAGGTGTGATGGACATCGCGAGCATTTCTCTGGCGCACTAAGACATAGGCAATGAGGCGCCAGTGTTTAGATCGAGGATGCATCCAGGTTGTCTTCAGGCTATCTTTCTGCTGGAAAGTAGTGTTGGTGATGGTAAGCTGCTGCTCTGCACAAAACTCTAACAAGAGGTGACCATTGCCGTTGCAGCTTCCAACACCATGTTTGCCTAGTACTCCTTTTCAAGCTTCAAAGTTCTTACCTACTTGGGTGTTAAAATCACCAAGGATTATGATCTTATCATCTGCAGGAACCTTTTGAGTGAGGAGGCACAGATCGGTGTAAAATTTGTCTTTTTCTGCAGGGTCAGCTTGCAAAGTTGGGGCATATATGCTGAAGAGATCAACATATTGCTTGTTGTGTAGTGGGAAGTGTAAGGAGATAATGCGATCGGAATGACCTGGTGGCAAATTTTCAAGTTGAGAAGCAATGGAATTTTTAATCATGAAGCCAGCTCCAGAGAGATACTTTTGGGTTTGGATTTGCCTGACCAATAAAGTGTATAGCTGGCACCATGTTCTTTAAAGCTTCCTTCCTCATGAAGGTGAACTTCACTGAGAGCAACAATGTCAATGTTAAGTCGTGACAGTTTGTGGGCAATTAGAGCAGAACGATGTTAAGGACGTTCGTTACCCACTGTATCAAGCATGGTTCTGATGTTTCAACATATGAGTGTCAATCTGGACACAACTTTGAAGGCAAGTGTATGCCTTTGTCTCTGGTCGACCACAACAGAAGACCCATTAGGCCGTGGCTAGCCAAGCAGGCAGAGGCGGAGATGAGTTTTGGTTAGGCCCTCTTTTCTAGGCCCCTCTCTGTATGGAACAAGCAGTGCTCTCCTTAAAAAAGGCTACTTGGTCATTCAGGACGTTGCTGAACAAGACTGTCATTTCCTGGGTCAGTCTTGAACGACCAATGTCCTGAACCGCCTGCATGCAAGGTTGGATCTGTGGCTTCCAGTGCACCTTTTCACCTGCTGTTTTGTCCCTCCTTTGTTGCTACAGGGCTTTGCAAATATGAGTAAACCCTTCTGGCCTGTGTAGTAGATTTCTCAGGTGAGGTGCAGCATGTGCAGTACTGACCCCACCCTTTATACCAGGGCCTAGCAAGCTTGGACAGTGACAGCAAAGTCCTCAGGTTGTAGGTTTGGTTAGAGTATCCTTCTCTTAGATGGATGGTCTTACAGGGCTAAAGGAGCTCGCTCTGCCCGGGTTTGAAATTAGAGTTTTCCTTCTCCTAGGATGGTTGCCCAAAGGCTAGTGAGCCCGTCTTGCCCATGGACACACTTTACCTGACCCTTCAGTTGAGACCTCTCTGGCTTGGGAGACCCTACTAGAGGCATATGCCACCACCTGCATAGCTCTCAACCTCACAAGGGCATGCAAGCTCTTTCCCCACGACAAGGGGGTGTCCACTGAAGAGTAGTACTCTTTTAAATTGCTACCCTTTTACAGTTCCTTGACATGAAATAATGCTCGGATTTCTGTAACAGACCTGCATGCACTGAATGCCTCATAACTGTCTCAGGAAAAAGAGTAATGGTTAATCTGTATTTTGTAGCCCCTGCTGCTTGTACTTAAAAACTTAAGATTGTCTGCTTTTCACATGTCTGGATTTTCAGCACTGGTTGAGGATGATCCATTTGTAGCTGTTTCTTTTTTTTATCTGGCATCATATGGTGGTCAGTCATCACTGACCCTCTACAATGCCTGCATTGTGTGTTATTTTAAGGTGTGCTATTTTGCTTCTGGTTCTATATTCAAGTAATTCCTTGGGGAAGTTGTTGCCAGCTGATGTCTGTCTCATTATATAGCCTTCAAGCACCACTTGTTGCTGGTAGACCTTCAAAAGCAAAATTCTTGGGCCAAATGGTTATGTCCTACTACTGCCAAAAAGACAAACCCTACTCTTTTGTCTAGTTTTGGGTCGGAAGAGACCCAAATCTGGTCTTTCCTCATTTAGTTGCTGTTAGATAAGCTTACATGTCACACCTACCTAAGGGATGATTCCTATTCACACTGAAGTCTGAACCAGTGCCCTGAAAGAGACCACATTACCCTGGGGGTCTAAAGGCTAAGTATTTGAGGCATAAAAATTTATGTTCTTTCTTGTCTTCACATACAGACGAAATGAACTGTTTTCAGTGTGTCAGCTCAAATAAAATTGAAGCTCCTAATTCTGTCACCTTTACATGTACAAGTCCTTTTTCTTTGTTATAAACACCTTCAGGATGTTGTTTTTAAGTCACTGAAATGGTCTAGCAGTAGTTTGGCTTCTGGTGATAGTTATCTTAAAGTAAGGACGTGGGATATATTTATCTGAGATATGTAGAAAATCTTTAGCGATACTTATACCTATATATATATCAAAGAATTTTAACTTAGCAGTCAAGCCAAGGTAGGGTGAGATAGCTGGTAAAATTACTGGCTAATTCCATCCCTGTAAAACCTTTTGTTCCATAAAGGTCAATGTATTTCTCTCTCCACTAGTTGCCATGAAATAGAAAACATTTTTTTGCTACGTATTAAGAAAGGGTGGATAATTAATAAAACCTAAACATCTCCAAACCCTAGCTGTTAGGAATTCTTGTAGTTAACATGGACCTTACTTAGTTCCGTATTTCAGCCTCTTCGATTTATTGCATTAAGGAGAGCACTAAAACAGAGAGAGGCATATTCTTAAAAGAGCAGACAAGATGCACTTGCACAAGCAGTGTTTTCAGCTTCACTACCTGTTCATATTATTATAGATTTAATGTAAAAAACACTGAAGACTGTAATTCTGAAAGATACATCAGTCACTTCTTTTGTCCTTCAGGACTTATTTTATGTCTGTGCTGGTGTTGGCAGTGACAATGGGTGAGGGTTATCTAAGGAAACAATGAAAGCAGAAATCCTACTTGTTAATCTGGTTTTCCTGTGTTTCTCTATATTAATACAGAAATGTTTCACTTTGTTTCACACGCTGAAGTAGAACCGGGTTTTTTAACCCTGACATCTGTCTTCCTGAGGTCTTCCCCCTACCCTTTCCCCTAAGACAGACTTTCAGTCTACTTTGCAATGATACCAGCTATTCCCTTTAAACAGATTGGGGTAGTTTTTTGTTTTTTTTTTTTTTTTTTTTTTAATTTAAAATTAAAAAATTAAACCAGCTATTCCCTTTAAACAGATTGGGGTAGTTTTTTTTTTTTTTTTTTTTTTTTTTTTCCTTTACTATGAAAGAATTAATCTGGCAGAGCACGTGCAATGAAGAGGGTTAAAGAAACCAATTTAACAAGTGGAAATTATTGAATTGTGATTTCCTTGAAAAAGAAAATCTGGACAGACAAAGATTATATTCATTATTATGAGGCTCTTTTCAGTACCAGAGGCATTAGAAAAAGTATTTATAGCTGACCTTTGAAGAATCAGAATTTCTTTCAGCAGAGAACCACAGAATTTTGTAGTAAATGTTTTATTGCATTCTTTCAGTTAAAAATGACACATTTTTTGTAAAAGAAGTTCTAAACAAATTTTTAGAAGACTAATGAAGCAATATCATATTATGTGAATGATTTCTGTTGCTTAAACAGGTGAAGGAATTCTGAGGATATCTTTAGTCCATATAAGGTAGAAGATTAAATATTCTAAGTAAACTTCTAGCATACACTTCTGAGCTTGAACTTTGTACCTTTGCAACACACCAGAAATTTCTTCCTGTTGTCCTGAGGATTTTTTTTTTTTATTTTCTTACAAAAGTGTGGCTTTAAAGGTTTTAAAAAAGTATGGAACCAGAAAATTCGAAAATAATTATTGTTTCTGAATGACAAGAAAAAAAATTGTAGCCTTTTTCCTTCAAGAAGCACTGTCAAAGACTGTTTTTTCAAAGGTGAGCTTTCTTTCCTTTGTATTTGTTCAGATATTTCCCTAGTTAAACCTGCTTTTCTAAACCTACATTTGAGTACAGCACCATGATGCAAGCTGCTCTTCTGCACATGTGTATGAACGACTGTACTCACGGTAACTAGAGGCCTTTTAGTATCAGCATGGCTACTCAATACAGATAAAATTTTAGTCATTAGGCTATAATAAAATATGTTATCAATATCTCACATACTTTTACCTCTCAGGTAGCTATATAGTTCAGGTAGCTACATAAAGCAAAAACCAAATAAACCCAAAAGCCCACACATATTAAATTATATTTAGTAGATGCCTTGGTACTTCATTATCTTTTTGGGTGTATTAATCTCATATGGTCTAAAGAAATAATTTCAGAGAACAAATTTAAGACATTCCTAAAAGATTTTATAGTAAAATGCTCACTTCCTGTTAGTTATTTTTAATGTAAGTTCCCCAAATTATTTCCAGCTAGTTTTACTTAATTTTCTGGGCAAAAAAAAATCTATTACAAAGAAAAACTATGGCAGTGTTATATGATACAATGGCTCCAGCTTTTGAATTAAAAGAAGTACTTTTTCTTAGCAATCTTGAAACTGAAATTCAGAGCAAAATTAACACCCCGCCTTTTCCTGTTCTCAGTATGACCAGAACACTGCAGAACAAAACATCTACATTTCAAAATTATAGATTAAAAACTGTATATCGAGTTCTGGCATCTTCTGAAGATTTATTTTTCCAGATCTGTGATTATTAAATTATGAAACAAAGTATGTTGTGCTTTTAATCTAAGTGGAGGTGTCACAGTCCATACAGTCTTAACCATGGAGCTGAACAACCTCTGTATTTCTACTTTCTCTTTTGTCACCTGGAGTTGGCTGCAAATTCGTTATCATAGCATCTTCTAATTAAAACAGTCATTCATTGAATTAATCATTTTTGTTCTACAGCATTATTGAAAAATAAGAACTTATTGGTTTGGGGGTGATTTATTTGTTTGTTTGCTTGTTTTGCTTAGGGATTGTAAAAGGAATACAGCAAATGAGAGACTGACATTTTGGGAATATTTATCATTTTCAATATTGACAGTTCTGTGAAAGGGGAATTGGCTGCCAAGAACAAACAACAATTAACTTCTGCTGGACTATAAAGAAGAGTATAGGTGCTGTTATTTCATTGCAGTGGGGAGCACACAGCTCCACTAGAAATCACAACATAAGAGGGTAGATTTTGGGACAGTTAGTTGAAACATGTTCTGTAGGTTTCTATGGTTATAACTGCAGCACACAAAATCCAGTTAGCTCTTTTAAGGCTGAAAAAATCAACTTACTCCTTAAAGCAGGATTGCAGAGGTGTATACACTACGAGGGACTGCGAAGACACCTGTATATTTTTAGTCAGAGACTTGACACTTGTCTACAGGATTTACATCTGTCTTAGTCACAGTATAATTTTCAATAAGCAATAAACAGTTAATCTCAAAAAGGCAGTTAATCCCTATAAGCAATATGGCTTGTGTTTATTAGAAGCAAACATGGAAATACATGATAGTTGCCTTTAGGACACATAGACATGGATCACTGCAGTGCAGTTGGTGGCTTGTTTTACCCTTGGGCCAAGGTCAGAGGAGGCAGATCCTCAGAGTGAAGCCAGTGTAATTAGTTGTCACATAGAACCCTCCTAATCATCTGAAGTTAAGCTTCTGGATCTCTTTCATGAAGCTTGTACCTGAGAGTTTATTAATATTAGGAGCGTGCAAACAATGACTACTTCATTTTGGGGGCTACCCTGAAAACTTTAAAGGGGAAAAAGAAAAAGGCATCTGAACAGTAAAACCTGTGGAGATACTTTCAGTGGGTCTGTGTTGTGAATCTCTCTTTTCCTCATCCCACAGAACACCCTGATGTGCTAAATCTCCCACCCTCTGCCACTCTTTTTTTTCTCCAGCTCCTAAATCACTTCCATGTTTGGGTGGGCATGCAGCACCTAATGCAGACGCTGGCTTAGTCCATGTATCTACTGTTACATGGAATTGCTGGAGTTATGCTGCCTTGCTTTAAATAGGGATATGCATTTGGTCTATCTTCTCCAAACAGCTGTCAATTATCAGACACATTTGTAGAAATTTTTATTTTCATGTAATCGATTTTAAAGTGGTCAATGGGATGAAATGCTATTCAAAGATGTGGAGTACAGATGCCAATGGACAGTGCTGTTACATAAATGCATTAATTAGGAAATCAGAATAAAATTGATTTAGGAGGGCTCAGGATGGATAGAAAATTGGACATATGAAAAGTTTCTTAAGGGAGAAAATAGCAAAACCGTCTTAGCTTGAAGAACATTCTTTTATGTTGCTCAGGTCAGGTAAAATAGCTGAATTGAAATGAAATGTATGATTTCTGGGTTATTTCACATCTTATAAGTTGCTTCTTTTTTAAAACAAATGCATAGTTCTGAAATAAAAATAACAGTAATTCCTTTAGAAAATGTCTGGTGTCATCAATTTTCCCCTATTTCTGATATTTCATTTTTCAACAGATCTATTTATTCAATTGCCTTGATTAGCTTTTTGTAGAACTTAGGTTTGGTACTCTAAGTGGTATAATAATTATTTCAGACACTACATTATCCATGCATAGATCATTTACTTGGACAATTTTGGTGATTTATAAGACATGCTATATTTGTGACAGTAACATCCTTTGACTTAATCTTAATAAGAATAATTGTCTGCTTATTTAGGGAGTAGGTCTCTGAAATCTTCCAGTCTCTTGTTTGCTATGATTTGCCTTGGTCTAGCCTCTTAACCCAACCTGCCTCTTCTGTTCTTCCACTGTTCATCTGTCTGTTGGCAGAGACAGAGAGATATGAAAGGCAAGAAGATCGAATTATCCATGACCATGGAAAGTAGGTCAGAAAGCAGTGATAGATTTCTAGTGTTTTTCAGGTCAACAGGGAGCCTACTGAGGCTTGTAGCTAGATGTAAGGGAAAAAGTCTGATCTGAAATTGACCAAAAGTGTAAAACAATGCTTCAAGAAAATCTTTCAAGAAGCTTAAGCACAGCTACCTATTTAAAAGAGAAAATATTTTGGTACTCTTAAGAGGGGGAATACTTTGGTACAACTTTAGAATCTCTTATC